>JAFLJL010004628.1:0-15086 GCA_018398815.1 Conus ventricosus
TAGTCATGATTTGATCCATCCTAGAGACACTTTGGGGTCTTTGTTAATCAACTGAGATCTGTTGTTTTTAAATCATACATAAAGTCTTGTCAGAATCAATAGGCGCAATTTACTTACTAGTTTAGTGTACAAACTAAGAACCGTTTGCCCAACACTTTTTACCATTCTTGATCCTAGTTGCGCTTCATACCTGTTGTGATACTTTACAATGTCTTGTGGCGACATCTGTTGAATCTGTTCTATGCTGAATTCATTTCCGAGGAAACTGTTTTGTTTTTCCACATGCTGCCAAAGAATACAGCCTTTCCTTTTTGGCATAATAGCTTGGTCCTCAACCTGGTCATTTGTAATCATAAGTTCAGGAAGGTTTAGGCTGCCCTGTAGCTGTAGTAGATCATCGGTGTTCATGTTTTATTACTAAATATAATTTTTATTTTGTTTTAAAAATGAGCATCCGAAAAAACTATTACTAACCTTATATACCATTCTGCTGTTATTGGAGGCCTAAGTATAGGATACACAATGCTTGGTAAAAGCTTGTTAAAAATAAAACTGGCTGATCTTGGCAAGCTAGACTTTGAGGATTCAGCAAAGCTAATTGCTATTATACAGCTCATTTGCTACGAAAGATTTTTTAGTTAAGCAAGGATAATTCCAGACAGTATCAATATGTAAAATTAAAAAAATACATTTATAAAAATGGCTTCACTCGTAATGATGAGTGTGGCGCTGTGGTTAATGCGCTTGCTTTTAGCGGAAGTAATTACGCGTTAGTAAACTACGGGATGACGGCGAGAGAAAAAGACATAACAAAGCTATGGAGCAACTAGCAGCTGCACAAGATAACTATGAAAAGCAGAGAAATTGAGCAGTTAGATTTTATTAACAACAAACTGAAAAAAACAGGGAAATCAGCTTACACATTAAAGACGTTGACCAGGCAATAAAAGAATATTATCTTGTAACAGGCAAACCAATCGAGACATTGCCCCCACCAAATTCAGTGACTTTTATCAGCCATCAGAAAAACAAAAGATGCAAGAAATCGTGTTTATCGTCTTTGGTATGACCGTTGTGTATTTTGTTGCACATAATATTGGTTGAATAAAAATGAACAAAAATCTATTATTCGCCAAAAGGATATTGGAAGGGAATCACGGCAATAAAAAAGCTAAGCCAAGCAGCAGGAGTCAATGAACAAACAGCAAAGGAATGGTTATCTAAACAAGCGATTTGGCAAATTTATTTACCTGCCCCTAGACGAATACAGAGACCACACTTTGTGATACAATACCGAACGACACCCATCAAATGGATCTTCTATATTTACCCCATGATACGATTAGACGAAAAAGATTTAAGTACGCACTCACGGTCATTGACATAGCTTCAAGATACAAAGATGCGGAACCATTAACACAAAACAGAGCTTAATCTAGAGCGCGGGATTGGTACAATCCCCGAAAATCTGTTCCTTCCCGCAATTATCGAGTCTTAACGCGGGCAGACTCCCACACATTTGCAGAACTGCCCGCCCTGTTAACTGATCATTGCGGGCGCTCGTTTGTCGTCTGCTTGAAAAACTGAAACTAGGACTGGGCAGGAGTGAACGATTTCATGATATTTCATTGGCTGTTGGTGTAAATCAACCAATCGGCGGCGTTCATCTCCTCCTTCTCGATCACCGACGAGAAGTTGCGAGAGTTTAAGGTGCCATATTGGATATTTTCCAAAATGAAGCGTGCACCCACCCACCCTATTCGACTTCGACTTTCGTGGAGGAAAAGTGAAAAAAAAAAAAAAAAAGATTCTCTGCCATGCGAGGGTGGAGAGACATGAAGAAACCGCGACTCATCCAAAGCTCGGAGAACGGGCCCGAAATTATTTCCCCCAGTGAAAGGGGAAAACGGGTTTCAAGACGATTGCTAAAGATGGCCCTGGATCCCAAAGCGAGACCGGTGTGATCGATGTGAATTGTGTTTGAAACACAAGAAACAAAACGTTTTTACGTCCCCCCCAAAGGTGGTTGTTTAATCTAGTGATTTGTAAAGGGGGAAAGTTGTGTACAAAGGTGGGGAGGATGTACGGGGGGGGGGGGGGGGGGGTGGGCCCCCCCCTTTTTTGATATGGGGGGGGACTGCCCCCCTTTTTAAAAAAACCTAATTAAGCCGCGGGAATACAAGACCCCCCCAAAAGGGTAAAAGACGATGCTACAAAACACTGTTGACCGTACGGATGGTTGCCATTTGGGGCCCTTCCATCAAAAGGAATTGAAAACCCTCGAAAAGTTTCAAAAAGAGACCACGGTCGAACGGGAAAACCCACATAGAGAAAAGGGGAAAAAACTAGGAAGAACATGAGGAAATTACAACAAAACCCCTTAGAAGAGAGAAGGCTTTTATCAAACTTAACTCTCTTAAAAGGCAGGTAAAGTAATTGATTTCAAGGGAACAATAGTTTAAAATAAAAGAGCACCGGGAGGGGCGGTCAATTTTATCCCATACCTGTTAATTTTGCACCCTTTTTACATTCTTTTTATCCTATTTCTGTAGGCTGGGGAACTCACTGCCGGGTCCTCAAGTTTGCCCAAAGCAATCTCATTTAAAAAAAAATGATACGACATTTTTGAGATCGCATATGCGATTTTTTTTTTAATTCCCCAGATTTTTATTTTACTGGCCGAATTGGCCTTTGTTTTAAATTTTAAATTTGAATATCGGTGCGACCCCTTTTTGCCAAATTTGCCCCGGGGGCCCCAGTCTGGTCGCACTATTTTATGCTATTTTTTTTTATTTTTTTAAATGCGCGCTGGTGACCTACCGTTTTGAGGAACCGTTTTTTAGGAAAAAGAGAAAAAGAATTATTGCATCTTGTCTGCTGGCCAAGGATGAGAAAGAAGCAGGGGGTTTTTTGAAGTTGGGCCGAAGTTGGGGAAAACACTGCTGGACGGGGGGGAAGTGTACAACTATTTTTAAGCACTAAAACTCTACATTAATCAGTCTTACTTTGAATAAAAGGCTTTCACACCCCCACCTAACACTTTGGTTACGTTCACATTTTTTAAAAAGTCAGTAAACCAAAAAGGTGCTGGGTGGTTGCCTATGTAGATGACTTGCTCATTGCTGGCAAAAGTGTCACTGCACTTGGATAGTGAACTAAAAATACCCCACCCAGTGGGTTGTGCATCGCTGTCATTGGGGATGGGGTGAGGGTGGGGGGGGGGGTCAATTTAAACCTTCTTTATTTTTTCCATTTCTTTTTTGTGTATTTTTAGCAAAGCGAAAGATCCCTTCATTTTGTCTTTTGTCAGTTTCTTTGATGCGGGGAAAACTTGACTGAAACGAATCACGGGACTCATCAGTCATGGTGACACAAAATAGTCATTACAATCAATACGCATTTGTTTTTCTATGTTTGATGTAGCTAAGCGGGTTTTTGCGAAGTTGAAGGAAGTAATGACAAAACAGTCCAGTGTAACCAGATTTGAAGAGTAAAAACTAGATATCAACAGAAAGGAGAACATTGGGGGAGGACAATGTTTAACCATTAACAGAGAAAAGGGTGAAAGGAGAAAACCCAAATTTTAAAGGGTTTTGGGCATCTTGTAAAGTGTGTGCATCTTGAGAAGGAGAGAGAAAAGGGATTGATTGTTTGATCTTAATGTACACAAGGATGGAGATTTTAGGCCAAAGCCTAGTCTTACAATTGTCCTGTCATGCATCCATTTTTCAGCACAATCTTTCACACTGACATTAACTAGAACAGGTAACTAATTTACAATGATTCATAAAGCAAAGGAGATGGGGGAGGAAAAAAACAGAAGGAACTAAAAACAACAAACAAACCAGAGAGAGGTCAGGGGAGGATGAGGAAGAGAGAATGGTAGGTGGGGGGGGAGAAAAAAGGGTGGTCTTTTGGGGGGGGAATGAGCGTTTTAACGGGGGTTTTTTATTTTTTAGTGTTTTTTGATGTTCAAAAAAGACTTTGGAATGGGGCAATCATTGTAATCAAATAATTTAATTACTCCAAAAAAATTTTTTTATGAAAATTTTTTTTGGTTTAAATTCATGTTTTTTAGATTTGGTGGAAGGGGTTTCCCAGACAAGGGCCAGAGTAAGCTAGGTTTTTTGTACATAGATCAATGCGGGGGTAGGAAAGGAATTCCGCGACCCGGGAAAGCGGTTGATCTTGAAAAAAAGGGCATTGATATAACGGCTAGTTTTTCAAGATTGTAAAAAAAAAGATGCCGTTGAATTCCAGTTGCTATTCAGAGGAAGAGTGCCCCTTTTAGGCGGATTAGAGATCGGGATGGATGTTTGTTGCACGTTATGGAGGGGATTATTTTTTTTTTGGGAGACATTTCGTCCCACCTTTTGAGGGTAATTGTCATGAAAAATGTGGGGGGGTTGAAGAAAAGTTAGGCACATTCTGTTGTGTATCATTTTAAAATTGGATAACAGGAAAAAGGTTTTTTTGAGACCCCTGCATACGTTTTTGAGGGATCCCCTTAAAAATTCTTTATCAATCTTAACCCTTAAACTGATGCGATCTATTTGCTGAAGAAGAGCCTTAAACTAAAGTTTAGGAAAAAGAGGGTAGAGGGTGTTTTTGGGGGGGGTAGCATAATCATGTTTAGTTTGGTGGAGTATGCCTTGGGGTTTAAAGGGACACCTCGAACTCTTTTAGCTTTCGGAGAGAAGTTTCTATTGTCGTTGATCACTATCATTCGTTTGGGTGGTTGATCTCACAAATAAATCTGTCGGCCCCTTTCATTGAAGGAAAAATGGAAATCTTTGATGAAGAGCAGAAAGTAGGGGGCCTAGTACGACCCCTGGGGAAAAGATATAATGTTGTTTAGCCCAGCCGACACTGCCCCTGTGGGACTCCATGTCTGAAAAAGTTGAACGGAGGTTTTTTGGCCTTTAAAGCACACATAAGAGTCTATCTTTCAATTTTGATTGGAAAATGAGATTGTCGGGTAGGGTTCAAGTAAAAAAGAGTTTCTTTAGAAGAATAAATTGATCAAAAAGATAAAAACCCTTTTTTGAAGTCAAAAAAGAAAACCCCCTGTCATTTGTGATTGTTTATTTGAAACCCATGAGTCGAGAGAGAGGAGGGGGGGGGGGAATAGATCAGGTTGTGTGCGCTCGGCTGTGCGTGTGTGTGGTGTGTGTGTGTGTGTGTGTGTGGTGTGGTGTGTGTGGTGTGGTTGTAAAAGACATCCCTGAAGAAGGGTGTATTTTACAAGTATACAAAAGATAACTGGTCTACAGACTGTGTGACCCATGGCTTTTTCTTGATATCTGGTGATGTCAGAAGTAAAAATTAAAAATCGAGTCGCAAAAGCCAGAACCCCCATCAGGTCAGTGCCAAAATTTTCCTTCCTGTGATCGTGGAATTTTCCCTGTATACATTTTTTCATTAAGACAGGTATCAGAGCACCATGCAGAAGTTTACCAGGTATTTACCTGCCCCCAAAACCCCCCTCTTAGCATTCGGCATGACTCCGGGCCCCAGGGGAAAAGAAAAATGGATTAAGCTTCAGAACTTTCCGGGGTCCCCCCATCTCTGTTTTGAATAAATTTTTCATTGTCGTCCTTTACCGGAAAACCCATCCCCACCTATCATGTTGTATTTTATGCTGCTGTTGGAAAGATTTGTCTGTTTCACAATCGGGTTTTTTTTTTTCCCTTTTTTTTTCCCCGGGAATGATACTTCGGAAAAATGGGGTTTTTCTTCAGCTTCATGCCCAGCTGCTTCAGGGTTTGGGGGTGGTACTATTTTCCTGATTGTACATTGTGTTTACATGCAGATTTTAGTGGGTTTTTAAACTTCTATGTTTCCTACCTGTACATTGTCGTCTTCGGGGTGTGAGGTGGTAGCTTTTTCTTGATGTACATTGTTTTTTTACATTGCGATTTACAAGTGTTCTAATTCTAGGTTTCTAACTGTACATAGAAGGTTGGTTGCACCATGCTGTTTCAGAGTTTTTGGTGTTGTTAAATGTTTTTAGACGTCATTGTTTTCATAATATTTATAAGGTGAGTTTAACCCAAATTTGACAGGTACTTGCCCGGTGTACTGCGAAGAGGGAACAGTGATTTAATCCCAGTAGGGAGTTTTGAAACTTTGGGGATCCATGCAGAAAGGTGCTGCCGATTTCCCTTTATTCGACAAAAGACAAGCAGTAGGCACCCAATACTTCGCCTCAGCTGGAATCAGCAATGATTGGCAATTTTTTGGTACAGAGTTCTCTGTTTCAGGTGAAAAATAAATTTGATGGGATAGTTGTTTCAGTTGGTGAAATTTGCATACCAACTTTGTGGGCAGCAGATACAGCGTCTCTGGTCCCCCTTTCACAAAAATTGAAAAATTTTTTTCTTTTGTCAGAGGAAGCATTTCTCCCCTGTTTTTCATCTTTTTGTGTTATGAAAAAATGTTTTCTTGGGGGGAAAGATTTTGGTCAAGTTGTCAACTCTTGTCACTTCGGGTTTTGAAGTTTGAAGGAAGCTCAGTAATTTGTTTGTGAAATTGAGGATGATAATGAAAATTTGAAAACATTGAAAAAGACCAAGTCTTAGTGTTGACGACCAAGTTTGGGAAAAATTTAAGAAAATGTCTGCAGTTTTTTGTAGACATATAAATTAAATAAACCAAATGTTTTTTGGTTTGAATCACAGATGAGGTGAAAAAAATTGAGATAATTCACAAAATGATTAAAACGTTTTTCAATTCCCTTTGTAACTTTGTTAAAAAGGGGCAAGTGCCTTTAAATATATGTTTAAATTCCAGTACTGGTTTTAATTATTAGTTTTTGCTTCAAGTTATTCGAAAACAAAAAAAAAAAAAGAAAAAGGAAAGAAAGGCAACTAAGCCACTGACTGAGAATAGATTTAGCAACTTTTTTTCCCATTTTGTTTTGGGAAAAATTTATACAAGAAACCTTACTTGATGACTTTAGATGTGTTTAAAATGTTAATTTTGTATGTATGTGGCCGTCGTTAATTTTCATTTCAACATGCAGACTTGATTCTATTTAAAACCCAAAAAAGGCAAAATCTATCATTCCTTCCCAGGGTGTTTTATCCTGGGTTTAAAAACATTTAAATGGAAAAAAATGGTTTGTGGGGGACAGAATATTTTTGTCATAAATACATGCTTTTGTATTTTTATGCAAAAAAAGGTAAATGTTGTTGGGTAGCTTATCTTTACCTTTATGGCTTTAGCATCTATTAACGGTGACATATTTTTTTTATTTTGAAAATGATATTTTGCGTTGATTTTACAGAAAAATTTTTTTTTTTGTAATAATTATCTAAAAGTCAAATAATTTAAGCAGAGAAACACACACCAATACACACACACACACCCAACACACACACAACAACACACACACACACCACACACACACTCATACTTTAGACTCACACAACACACACACACACACACACCACCAACACACACCCCAACACACACACCACACACACATCTACCTAGCTCCCCCACCCCACACAACACACAACCACACACACACACCCACACCACACAACACACCACACTCACTCACTCACTCACATAACTCACGCACGCACACACCACACAACATACACACACACACCCACCACACCCACACACACACACAAACGCACGCACACCACACACACACACACACCCCCCAACACAACACACACACCACACCACAAACCACACACACTCACAAAACTCAAATG
This sequence comes from Conus ventricosus, assembly GCA_018398815.1. Classification (NCBI taxonomy): domain Eukaryota; kingdom Metazoa; phylum Mollusca; class Gastropoda; order Neogastropoda; family Conidae; genus Conus; species Conus ventricosus. The sequence goes on from JAFLJL010004628.1 coordinate 7,731, forward strand.
TTTCTGGGGCAATCTGTGCAATTACTACACACAACACTCAACACCCACCCACACCACTACACACAAAAAGACACACTCACACCAAAACACATACAACACACACACACACACAAAACACACCCACCACACACACACACACACACCACACACAACAATCCCCCTCACACTTTGAACTCAAATTTGGGTTTCCTGGGAAGCTCTGCCGTTTTTTCAAGTTCCAAGTACGGGAAAAACGTTTGATTTTAAGAGGTAACCTGGCACTTTGCTTGGGGTCATGACGAGGTGGGGGGTAAGGATGGTTTGTACGTGGTTTGGGTGGGGGGAAAGGGTGGAGGGAAAGGGGGGTGGGAGGGGGGGGGAGCAAAAGACATCCATGTCAGTGTGTTTTGTGTCTGAGTTCACAACAAAGGGTTTGGCCCTTTTTCTTGGAAGTGCTTTCAGACTCAAATTTAAAGCACTCAAGAAGCGCTGTTCTCTTCGTCATCATTTTTATTTTAGGTAATTATTACAGCATTTTTTGTCATCTTTCGTCTCATTTTTATTGGTGGTGTTGTTATGAGTTTGGTGGTTTCTTTGGGGGTTTCTTTGTTTTGGGGGTCATCTTCCACTTTTTTGTGAACTATTTTTTTGGGAGAATTTCCCTTTCAAGACGGGGGGTGGCACCCCTCCGTATGTTCATAAACAGGGTTTGGGTGTTCACAAAGGAACACCCTGTCTTCTGCCCTCTTTAGCTTAAAAACAAAACATTGTCAATTCGTTCAGCAGGATTTGGTGCCATTTTTTGTAGATGATTTTGCCTCTATGCCAAGGTTCAGAGGCTACAGCTTTTTGAGGGTAAAAAACATCTGGGGTGGGAAGAAAATGGGTTTCCTTTCCGCCCTAAGGCCCCGGGGCCGACTTTTGGGTTTTCCTTTCCCGCACTAAGACCGGGGCATGACTTGGTTTACCTTTTTTTAGCTCTAAGCCGGTGCACTACTTTGGGTTTTCTTTCCCGTACTAAGACCCCGGTGCATTTACTTGGGTTTACCCTTTCCGCTACTAAGACCGGTGCATTCACTTCCATAAACCCTTTTGGGGTTCTTTTCTGATCCGAAATCCAAACAGGGAAATCTTTGATTTTAGCTGTAAAGGGCCAAATTTTTGGGAGTTATTTTGATCAAAACCGTTTCTTAGTCACATTAACACTTGAAAACTTTGCCAAAAACTCTGAACTTTTTGCAGGTATGACACACTGACTGGACCTGAAAAGAAACTTGCTGCACCCTTTTTTAGCTTGGTCCTTCTAAAATTGATATGGCTGTGTTGTGTACAGTCGTGAGACCCGTTACCTGAAAACTTGGATCCGTTTTCACAGGGCTTGGGCTCTGTCTTTGGGGCATTCCCCCACCCCAGTGACAGCCCGAGAGGGCTTGGTCTCGTCTTTGGGCATTCACCCCACCCCCGTGCAGCCTCGGGGGCTTGGTCTCTGTCTTGGAGCTTTCCCACCACCCCCGTTACAGCCCGAGGAGGGCTTGGTCTCGTCTTGGAGCATTCCACCCACCCCAGTGTAAGCCTGCGGAGGGGTTGGTCTTGTTTGGAGCAACCCACCCCCAGGTACAGCCTGCAGAGGGAGGAGAACCCCCATCTCCCAATGTAGGTGAAACTTTCCTTTAACTACAATCACAGATTTTCTCTGAACTGGAAAACCCGCTTAGGCTGTGTTTTTAGTCCTCGTTTTTAAGGAGATTTTAAGACAATCCCCTTTTGTGTTCCAGCTTTGGCTTTGGGATGAGCCAATGAGCGAAGGCCCCGTTTGATCTAGGGTTGTGCCTGACTTTTGTTCATTTCCCCCTAAGCCCCTGGACCTTTTTTTTCAACCAGAAATCCGTTGTCTTTTTTCAAAGAACCCCCCAGTCCTCAGACTCAGGGGAAAATTTTTTTGCCCATCATCCTCAGGGAAACAGGGATTTTTTGCCCACCGTCCCAGGCAACAGGGCATTGTTTTGACCCCTCTAGGTACAGGGCATTGTTTGTGCCAGTCCTCAGCCATACAGGGCATTGTTTGCTGACCGTCCTCAGGGATCAGGGGATTTGTGACCTCCTCGGATACGGGCATTGTTTGCTGACCAGTCTCAGGCATACGGATTTTTTGCCCCCCAGTCCCAGACTACAGGGCATTTTTTGCCACCAGTCCTCAGGCATACGGGGATTGATTGCCCACCCAAACTCAGGCATACAGGGCATTGTTTGCCCACCAACCTCAGGCTACAGGGTTGTTTGCCCCATCCTCAGGGATAAGGGCATTGTTTTTCTGACCATCCCAGGCATACGGGGATTTTTTGCCCCTATCCTCGGCAAACAGGGGGGTTTTTGCCCATCAGTCCTCAGGCAACAGGGCATTGTTTGTGATCTCTGTACAACTTTTTCCTTTTTTGAATATTTAAGGATGGGTTTAAACTCCGAAGATAGAGTTGCTGTCGTTTTGCCCAACCATCCCCAAATGTAAAAAAAAAAAAAACAAAGATCCATCAGATTGTTCAAATTTTTTTGCTGAGTGTCCAGCTTTGGTTTTAGACTGAGATAAAAGAAAGGGCTTTTTGATTTTTTCTGTTTTGCTGTCGCTTTGGGACCATTGCTGGCCATAAAGTCCTTGTCCTCAATTCTAAACTTTTACTTAACTTTTTCCCTTTTAAAGTGGAAGGGCTAAAAGGTGTTCTTGCTTGGGTTCCCCCGTGATTTGACTTTGGGGAAATGAAATGGGGATGTTTGGGCCCGGAAAACCCTAACATAGAAATTGTCCAAATTTTGATCCCCCATCCCATTTGAAACCAAAGGTTAATGTTTTGCAGAGACCTGGGAAGAGGACGGAATACCAGATGGACAAATCATTTCCGACTGTCCAAACCCAAGAGTGGCCCCCCGGTCTCTGGGGGTCACAAGGGGAAACATTTTTTGCCCGTTGCCACTGGCATTTTATTTTTAAGTCATTTGATCTTTTACGAGTGAAGAAGGGCCACGTTGCAAACCCAAAGATGTGTCCAGCAAGAGACAAATTCTAAATTTAATGTGGGGCATATGAGTCAGCTTAAAGTTTAAAAGCAAAGCACATTGAAGACCTTTTTCGGTTTTTCCCCAAAAGTATTTTTGAGGTTTTTTATTTATTTATAGAAAAGGTTTTTGAACTCAAAGTTCACCTTTTTCGCAGGTTTTATTTAGTCAAGAAAAAAAGGTGTGAATTTTTCTTTGCATTGAATTTGAATTTGTTTCATATGGTGTTTCGCCCCGATAGGCTTTTGGGGGGTGGGAAAGGGTTGGGGAAAGCGAAAAGGGGGGGTTTTTGGGGCGCCTTTTTCCAACTTTTATTTGCAGAGGTCCCGAAAAACCAGTTGTTTTGTTTTTTTCCTTGGTTCCTTGTTTACGGACACAAATTGAGAAGAAAAGGGGTTAGTTACCGCCACAGATACGACAAACAGATTTCAGGGGCACGTTACGACAAAAAAGATTAAAAGGGCACAGATAGACAAACGATTACAGGACAAAAGATAAGACTTTAAGGCAAAAAATAGAAGAAGATCGGGCACAGAAAGACAGATACAGGACACGATAAGATTTTTAGGGAAAAGATACAGCAGTTACAGGACTCAGATACGACAAAAGATTACGGGGGACGAACAAAAGATTCAGGGCAAGTGCAGACAAACAGTACAGACCGATACAGACAAACAGATTTCAGGACACGAAAGCAGATTACAGGACACAGATACAGACAACATAAACAGGAAAAAGATACAGACAAAAAAATTCGGCACAGAACAGACAGACAGATTTCGGATCAGAACGAAGATACAGGATACAGATACGAAAAACAGTTACGGAAAAAACGGGGCTTTCCGAAAGTGACAGTTTGTGTTGTGGGGGTAACTCATTTGGCTTCTTTTTGCCCCAGTCACTTCGTTCTGAAAGCTACAAATGACAATGAATGTTTGAACTTGGTTGTTTAGGGCAAGGGTGCTTTATGATTATAGTGATTTGATTTGGATTGAGGAAGTACGGTTTTTATTATTACCCAAAAAACAATTCTTGTTTCAGACTCCATCTAGATTGGAGTGAATGAAAACATAAGATCCACCCAAAAAAGTTTTATGAGACAAACCCGTCAGAATCCATTTTACCATTACCCAATCGAAACGCGGACAACAGATTTTTGGTCCGGTATTAAAGCGAACCGTTGATCCTGATGTAAAGGGACTCTTCCACCCGTTCCCGACACAATACCAGGAAAGGAAAAGGGGGACATCGTTTAAATCTTTCATTTTTGGGGCCCAGCCCCTGGTCGATGGGGTTCTTCGCAGCAGAGGTTTTGACCCCATAAATAAAGCTTGCAATGAAATAACAAATTTAAGGGTGAGGTCCACGTTTTTCTCTCTGGTAAACTAAACCCCAAACTGATGTTTAAAATTGAACTGTTTGTGGAATTAAGTTGAAAAAAGCCCCCAAACTAAAGTTTACGTGATGATCATGACTGAACCAGTGATCTAACTCATCAGGAGCATCAAGATGAAACCCTCCAAAACGTCATCGTTATTTCATCAAGACTGAACCGTCCCAAATCAGCAGTGATGTCATCAAGATGAACCATACATCAAAAATCACAGTGATGTCATCAAACTAACCAGTCCCTCATAATCAGCAGTGAGTCTCAAGATGAACCATCACATAAAAAATCACAGTTATGTCTCAAGATGAACAGTCACATAAACACAGTGATTCATAAGAGAACCCGTCACATCAAAAATCAGCATGAGTCATAAGATGACCAGTCACATCAAACACACAGTGATGTCATCAAAACTGAACCCGTCACATCAAATGTCAGCTTATGTCATCAGCAATGTGCAGTCCATCAAACATCAGCAGTAGCATGATGTCATCAAGAATGTGCTGTCACAGCAAGCCCCTGAGGATGTGTGGGCAGAAACACCAACAGACGTATGGTGATGGGGGCATTGATACCGTCAGTCTGAAACCATGACAAGTACAGATGAGGCAGGGCAGACCCGCCGATGAACAGGGTTTTGGGAAAAATACTGTCTCATTTCAGTAGAAATTATTTGCATAGTTCATTAGCGATTTAATTTTGGGCAAGTTGATTTTTAGTCTTTATGGACTTTCTCAGTTTAAGTCCCCCAAACAAAAAAAAAAATTTGAAAATAAAACAATAAAAAAACAGTGCCCCCTTCCCCTATTGGTTTTTAAGTAACCTTCCCCTTCCTTTCCACCTTCCTTCCCCTCCCTCACCCAAAGCATCATTTAAAAAGGTTGATTTGAGTTTTCTATTCTTTAAAAGAAGAAAAAAGTGGGTTTTCCCGGGAGTTCAGTCATTGTGTAAAGGGCCCTTTTTCCCGAAAATGAAATTCTTGAGGTGTTGTGCGTGTGGAAACATGGCTTTTTTTTAAAAAGAAATGATGTGGTCACAGCCATGGAGGGCCAAATGGAAAAAATTGTGATGGGAATGGGGAATGAAGCTGACAGGAGGCCCCTGAAACCTTTTGCCCCCAAGTGAGTGTGGCTGGCACCTATGCCTGTACTTTCACAAAAAAATCACCTGTTGTCACGACCCCCCCGGAGGTTGCCCGACAGGTCGGTCTAGGGGGGTGAAGGGGGTGATGACCCACACGCCCCCCAAGAGACCACACAAAAAGTTACGAACAAACCCCCTTTTTCCACCAAAAACAGTCATAAATAAGCATTCCAACACACACAAAATGCACAAATTTCACAATCAAGTTCCAACACACAAAACATCACAATTATAAATAAACATTTCACCCCTAGACGTACACAATCCCCAACCAAATTTCAACACATATGGCAAACATAAAAAATAAACTTTCCCCGATCCCCCCCTTCCACACCGGAGTGCCTCCACACCCCCGCCTCTCCAAAGTTTCCCAGGAGAACCCCGTCGCACTAGGTGCTCCAAACCGGGTCGGTTCTGAAAAGGTCGTTCAAGGCCACACCTTGACACGCACAAGCAGACAGTGAAGAGCGCGTCCTGGGGGGGGGGGGGGGGGGGGGGAAACGTGGCTTTGTTACTGGAGGTCCTGGACAGGGATCAGGGCCGGCCAGTCAAGCCGCGGGCTTTTCTACCAGCCCGCGGTCCCGACCAGAGCGTGCGCCTAAACCCAGCGCGTGGCACCAACCAGTCCGCGCCCAACCAAGCGGGGCCCCCAAACCAGAGCGTGGCACCAACCAGTCCAGACTCCGGGTAAGCCCCCCGGAGGGGGAAAACGTAGCTGGGAGGAGAAAAGAAAGGAGGGGGGAAAAAGGGTACTGGAACCCCGCCCTCAGTACAGTCTGACCCATGCTGTTAAATCCTAACAGCCACTCGCATGATGGGCGAGGGAGGTCTACTAAACACACCAACAACGCCACTCAACACAGACCTGAGCGTAAACACAGCACACCAACCAAATCAGGATGTTCATTAAAGTCTTCTCACACCCAAGCAGGTAAAAGACTGCATTAAATCAACAGGCTATAAAACAAATATGAATTATCTTCACCCTCTCTCACTCACGTTTTTAAAAATTTCCCTTCTTAGGAAATAAACCAACACAGCGACCATCGCTTTATAACTGCCCACATTTGCAAATAATTCAAAGGCATAATTGTCACTTTTTAAACCACATTTTAAAATAACACAGATCTCCAACCACGCATCCGAACGACAAATCATGCGTACGCACGCTCGCAACATAAAACTCGTTCTTCTTGCACACACAAACAGACGGTGGCCGAAGGATAAGAGTCCGGCGAATGGGACAGGGGCGGACGAGCGAGCCAAGCAAGTACCAACCCCGAATCACCAGGTTCTCTCCATCCCCACCGACTACCGCATCACCAGATGCATAAACAGGAGAAAGAATTTTTGGGTATAATTTAGAATGGCCAGGTTAAGATTGATTAACCAGAGAAAAGGTCTCAAACAATATTTTTTACATTTTGCAAACAAAAAAAAATTGCGCAAAAGAGAAGAATAAGCCGGCTAACAACAAAACCAAAACAAACAAACCCCGAACTGATGCTTACCAGCTACCCGTGGGTGCCCGAAGAGGCGGGTCTAACGACTCTCTCTGCCCCCTGTCCGTCGAGAGACAGAGGCCCAGAGGGAAAAGAAGAAGTGATTCCCTCTCCTACAGCCGCTGTAGGAATGAAGATACCGACTGTACCTTCGACGATACGGTTTAAAACCAAGACCGGAGCAGGCGCTCCCAGAGACTTTCCGCTCGAGTGAAGAGCTAACTCCTGCATGCGCCACATGCACGCACGTCACAGGTGACATACTTCAACTAAAGAAGAAACGTGCGACGGTCA
>JAFLJL010004629.1:0-16473 GCA_018398815.1 Conus ventricosus
AGTTCTACTCAAATGGCCAAGTGATCAGCATGGGCAGACGGGATGTCCAGTACTCTGAAGCCACTTATAGCTGACAGAAAATAACGCTCGTAAAGCGACGCGCGCGAGGTAACGCGCGCGCGCGCGCGCGCACACACACACACACACACACTACACACACACACACACTACACACACACACACACACACAGCACACACCCACATACACACACAACACACACACACAAACATGTGTATACACGCAGAGCCTAGGCGCACCCCTAAAATACATGACATTTCGTGACCAAAACCCCCAAACCAAGTTTAAAACATTGTTTAAAAACACACATCATGTCCATGAACTGCAACCACACTCACCCTGGGCATCTGCTAAAAAAAATCAGCACCTACCATTCTTTTCCTGGTATTGCTGAACACTGAAAACGAGTAGGACTGCAGTTGAAGTGCCACCTCATCAGGCGGGCCATTGGATGCTTTCAGTCTCTTCAATACATTAAAGTGGTTGGTGGTCAGTCTGAATAATATAAATATGAACGGTCCATACATGAACGGTTCAAAATTCTGGACTGCCCACACAATGGCCGAGCCTTTTCAACCGTTGAGTAGTTCGTTTCTGCAGGAAGCAGTTCCATTTTGTGTAAGCACGAATTGTAAAAATATTACAGAAAAATTCGTGGCTTAAAAGTTCTGTCTGCATTGCGTACTGAAGAAATTCACCCGAAAAACCTACCAGAAGATTGTTATACCTTCTATAACTATGAGCACGCAGGAAATGTGAAAATGGAAAACAAAATAAGCAGGGAGGCACGGCAGGAAAGGAAATCAGAATTGGTACAAAAGTGAATGGTTGGCGAGATGGCCAGTCTCCCCACACCCGTAAAGTTGAACCTACTTCATTCACTTTATTGATCACCAAGAGAATACACCCCTTTTCCCACTATTCCAACAACACTCCCACCACCAGTGCCCAGACACAGGACACAACAAGACCCCTATTCTAGCCCTAGAACAAATACAGTTGTAACCCTAACTACCTAGCACGTACCCCGCCATCTCACCATTGTAACGCAGGCCTAGTGCCGCACGAAACCAGACCCACACCCTATTCCCCACTCTACTCTAACACTAACCACTAACACAGTTCAATTCCAACATTTAAAGACATTTTCATAGCTACAAAAACAAATCCACAACAATAAAATCACAAAAAAAACTACATCAAAACGCAGAGATGAGGAGAGAGAACAGTAACATGTGTGTTCTGGCTCAACCGCTCACAACCATTTCGATGGTTGACTCAGAACACACATTCACTGTTCTCTGATATCCACACACATTCTCTTTCAATAACCAAAAAAAACGACCCTACAAACAAACATACACTGTTAGGATTATCCGTTATTAATACTAATTTACTAAACTTTTCAGATTTTAGTTTTTGCTTAATCCGATGTTTTTGCCCTGATCCTTTTCAATAACATCATGTTTCACGCAACATTCATCAAATGCATCTCTGTCTTTCATGTGAAAGAAAACTAACAGTCTTTAACTGTTCACCTAAAGTCTTTTAAAAACTGAGTTATATTTTGGCATAAAAGCAACACACTTACCCAGCATGTCTCCACTGAAAGCTAGTTTTGACAAAGTGTTTCTCTTTTTAACTATGTCTCTTCCTGCTGAACAGTCATCTATAATAAATAGTGTCCTGGCGTTTCCCTTCAAACAAATATAAAAAAATCGTTCTAACCATTCACATTAGTTTTTGCTGGGATTAACTAAAAATATTATCATCAGTCCATATAAACCTTCTATCATGATACCTTTTGTTTCCATTTAAGTGTTGGGCAGAAAATCACAATAAGATCAAATAAAACGATAAACGTTGGAACAGGTTGAGGATAAATATTGTTTTTCCCACAACCATTATGTCCACAAAATAATGGTACAATGGGGTTTTTGTCAAAAGTTGAACTGCTTCCATAGTTATTATAATAGAATTTAATCTATCCAGTTATTTGTTTTATCATGCTTTCTGTTAAAACTTTTCATATAATAAAAATTCCTAAAGGTCTAAATGTGTAAGATTAATCCAATTAGTTCTTAAGATTATTCTAATTAGACGAATATTGATTTGGTTGCTTGTTGGTTATGACCTTAATTATAGCCGCACCATCTGAAGAATGACGACCAGTAACTTTAAGTTTCAACGTCTAAGTTTGCCACTAATTAGAATTCCTTTTAGAAGACGTCACTAACGCCCACAACCCCATATACTTTCACATCTTTTTAAGACAGAAATTTCAAATATCATTGTGACGCAATCGCCTAATTTCATTTGCGGAATGAACTGGAATTTTTTTGTAGAAGCAGCCTTTTAAAACCGTTTCTCTACTGTGGAGGATGACTGTTTTTTTGCCCATATACGGCTTTATTTCAATCTCTTTCCCGACTATTGCCATCTGGCATAAGACTTACATGAAAAGGCCCAGTTGAATGCTTTTCTGAAACTTTTTGAGACGCCAAAAAATGTAATGGGCATAGGAATTCAAATTGTCTTTCCATTCTAAATATGGTTCCAAGTGCCATGTGGAGGTCAGGTTTTCGAACTATTTTATAATTCATACTACGCCAACATTAGTTGCTTCTAGATTGCGCAGCTGTTCTAGTTTAGGAACTTTTTGCTGTCGCCAACCTCTTTGCGTTTATAAATCACCATCATTAGTGACTCAAAACCATACAAAGCACCTATCTCACCGTTCTGTTCAAAAGTCCCACGTCTGCAAGGTACTTTAATTCTACGGTTAATACACCTTACAGCGTCATATGTAACTCCCGGTTCTTCTTGCCCCCGGCGACATTTTTTAAGTACAAACATATTATTTTTTTTTCCAAAACAATGTGCAGGTTATCACATTTCACGACTTTTCCTGTTTTGTCTGTGATTTTTATATTAAATGATCCGACCCGCCCACAAACTAAACTTTTAAACGGTAAATAGGGAATTGTATAATTTCATAATCGCAATATGCAGCTTCCCTATGGAAGTGCTCTTAAAACAGATTGAGGGCCTTCCACATGTAAGTTTTTCATCAGTGCAGAAGCTCGTTCCAAATGAACATAGATAATGAATGTAATGCAAATATCGCGGACGTTCCCCCTCATAAGTATTGTGCCTGTGTAACAATAAATCTTTGAGTTCCTGAGTGTTAGCTCTAAGCCTAACATTTTTAGCTAGCTCATTTATCAAAAAAGTAATGTGCTTCTTCAGTTGGGAATGGTTAATATTGTTTTTAGAATTGCATTGTTAAGTTTGAGAGTGATGTCAAAGTACTCATGCATCTTTTATGAGCAAAACCCTAATAACCAATACAGTATTGTTTAACGGCTAATTAAGTTTCTTCCCTTGCCATATTTTTTAATCTATTGTCCTTCTTGTTTTCGCTGATAGTAAACCATAAACGACTTTGTAAAAAGTTTCATAGTGCGACCATTTTGGATTCCGCAAATCGTTATCAATAGCATGTTCTAAAGACAAGACTGTCTTAGTTGTTATTGTTACAACTATTTTTAACGAAATAAAAATGAGCGCGTTTCAAATATAATCTATGCAAAATATTCTGTGGGGCCGCAACTACAAGCTTAAAATAGCAACAACTGACACCCTCCGACATTTCGGCGAGACCCAGACTGACACTTTTTCATAAAAAGTATACTCCATTAAGCAATATCTTAACCCACCCTATTAAAAAAAGACATACATCACGAAAAGTGTGGTTTAGTCATCCGTGCATTTTATCAGACCAGTTAAACTTGCTGTGTGTTGTGCATTCAACTGGTGGGGAGTGTCGTATGATTATCACTAAATCATCTGAGCCTTTGCGGTGAGGTCAGTGTAACAGATTTCATTTTTATATACACCTTCAGACGTATTTGACTGAACGGCAAGCGCCATTACCGAATGGACAACACGTTTAATCCATTCAGCAACAGAATAGACAGAAGGCTTTGAAAGGATTTTGTAAAAAACCCGAATGCAATATTAATAAAGACATAGACGTTTAGAACCAAAGTCGATCTAATCATGGCTTAGTCACCCCTTACATTGTGGGGCGTGCACAGAAATATAACTATGACTGGAAATCCTCCTTACACAGCTTTCTCTTCAATGGCACGAGGTGTTCACCTCGGGTCCATAGAAGCAAGAGGCATAAAAACAGCATGGACAACATTTAGCTTAACACTGCAGAGGGCCTAACAACAGCAGGAACTAGTACGAATAAACGACTCTGTTCGTACTTACGTTTGGTGTTTGCTAGTTCGCAAGCACAAACAGATCGAGAGCATAACTGATTCATCTAACTGCCTTGATGCCACCAAAAAAATACTTTAGCAATTAGAGACGCCTTAATTCGGGCATTGATGTATCTGCAAGTAGAAAAGTACCAAAATGGTTTACATACGCAAGGATCGAAAGTAACTTTGTGTTGGCAACTGGTTAATACATGCTACTTCTACCTCAGAACTCCAGTAGGAACAATTAAAACTACAACAATAAAATCATTAAGCAGGAAATGAAAACAGAAGGTCGGAAAAAAATCGGACAGAAATTTCTGGGCCAAGTGATATTGCAAACAATAAAATAACACAATACCCCCAAGATTAAGTCATCCAATCCCCGAGGTCCAAACCCAAAGAAAACCGTTGAAGACCCGCAAAAAAAGTAATGACCATGAATATGAAAAATACGCTTGTTTGGTGATTAACTGGCCGAGGATTAACCCCTATATCTTACTACATATTAACCCAACATGAAGAGAACTGACGTTGCCCATAAGTGTCGGCCATAAAGCCAACTACTGTTGCTTGCAGTAAACAAAAGCCCTAACGGATACTCCCTAATAACCTGGTAAAAGATCTATAGCGGTACCGGCTAATTTTTGTTAATAAACTCGCAAGATGATCAAGCTGTTTTTTTAACCCATGATTTATCAGTGGACGATGGCGGGGGAGGCACTGAACTTTCCCGCCACCACCACCCTGTAATAGCCATCCACCAGGTAACATAATGCCAAATCCTAAGGCCGTTATAACGCTTGCTATGTGACTCCTTGCTCTCTAAAACAGTGTTTGTCGTAATTCGTTCTGCTATGTTGTAGTCTTCATATAAAATTCTTTGAATAGTTTTCTCTATTCTGCTCACATGATTCGAATTGTTCTCGTTTAGTAGACAACGCTTCTAGTCTTGCGGGTCTGTCCTTCTTTAAGTTCATTAGTCTTTGTTCTATACTTTCTTTACATCACGCCCTACGTTGGTTGGCGTTACCCAGCGAGTTTTTTTTCTTCTTTTCTATAATGCTTATCTAGTTCAAGTCAGATTTGCTGATTGTTTTAATAATTCCCCTCAGATGGTTCTTAAGCAACGACTCAAGGGCTTTTAATTCTCTTTATAGCGCCTGAAATTTCCTGCGGGGGCTGCGGTGGATCGGTGTATAGTTTTTTAATGCTGTTTCTTCTTCTTCAGGAGTTCGCTTCTAGTGTATTTATATACTGCCTGCCTGTTGACTTAAATCTTTAAGTTCTATGTTTTGCCATTTGGGTATCTGTTGGAGTTCTTGTAGCGTGTTTAGACATTAGCACTGTCTTCGGATGTATTTTGGGTTTAGTAAAGCCAGGCGATGTCGCTCGCATTGCACTGAGCCTTTGATTATCGTACCCATATCCTACAAACTTGATAGTCCTCCTATCCCGTAAGCGGAACAACGTTCTCCTTTGACGTTTTTAAAAAATACAAATGGTTAATCATTTAGTCAAAATCATCAGGTAATATAGTTTTTCGAGGTTTTGTTTTAAACTTTGGTAAAATGATCTGACTTATCTTCTGTTAATTCACGCCTTTGGCTGCCGTCTTCTAATTCATCCCGCAATGAGGGTCCTAATTGAGCGCGCCCAAGGAGAATCACTCATTCCCCTCAAGATCAGGGAAATCATAATCCTCCCTTCACCTTCAATGCCTGCCATGGTTTGTGTAAATAATTAACTTTTTTATTTGTTTTATAAAAATGTCAGAAGTATAGGCTCGATTCTCAACCCACAAAGAACACTGAAAGAGCCCCTTGCCGTGCAGGGAAATAAACGGAATATTACTGTTCCAAATAATCCACCTACTATGAAGCGGAGCAAAATTTCTTTTTCTTACTGTTAGATTCCAGAACCTAGAGCGAATGAAGTGAGTGTGCCAGATCTGCGCGACTGTACCTTCAAAATAGAACTCGCTTCAACTAATCAACCCAACCATAACAATGTCCAAATTTGGGACAGCAATCGTTAAAAAATTTCTGTAAAACTTGAGGGGCAAGAAGATTTTCTTTAACAAATGCAGACATAGTTTTTAGCCTATTCTGATCTATGGCTAACCGGGAATGAAAGGGCCGATCTTGCGTTTTCAAGAATTGAAAATGAAGAAGCACTAAAACTTAGAATAAGACGCGAACTCGCCCCCCAGATCTAAAAGCAGCAAAAGCTTTAGCTGTAAGTTTAAGCGTATGGAAAATCGCTTTTCTATTCCCTAATTTTGAGTTGTTAAAAGCGCAATGCGCCATACTTTCAAGGAGCATTACAAGACAATTGTCATACGAACTAACTTTAATGAATTCAAACGCGTTATCAGATCATCAGACCGACCGAAGCAAAGTAAGCAATTTTCTGACACTCGTTAAGTTAGATGTAGCAACTCCTGATTTAGCAGGCTGATGACAACAATATCAGTCAAAAATTAGCAATATATTAACGAAAAGAGCATCATCATTCAACATATTCCTAAAAGCAGGGCAGACGCTATATATATGGAATTTTATTGTTAGTGGCCCAGCAGAATCGCTTAAGGTATTTATTGCTGTGCGAAGATGCAAACCATCAAAAGAACAAACTGAAAAGTTTATTAATCCTAAAATACGAAAGTACAATGTTCGCTTGATGTGTATCCAACCAAATCTACGCTAGCGGCTTAAACCTTATCACCATTGTGACGAAATAAAAAACTGATTGGAGGCGGGAGGTGTAGAAATCAAAAGTTGACCTTGTGTCTAAAGATCAACATCTTCACAATGTTAGACTCGATGATTAGTTAACAACGAAATACGGTTTATGGATTGACCTAAGGTCAACAGAGGATAATAGTTAACATGAAGTGGGAGAAAGGTTAAGAAACGTAATAAACATTCAAATTGAGAAAGAAAAAGAGAGTGATCAACCACTTTAATGCGCATTGTGGTTTGTAATCGATGATGCGCAGCAGACTATTCGAGAAAGCAAAAAGATTAAAAAGTAACATATACTAAAATATTTTTATTTTAAAAAAAGCATGTCTAGTTCAAGTTATCCAAATGGGGCCCTACAGCACCGGAGTCGCCAAAGAAGAGATAGTAAAACCCCCGGCATAAAACCTTAGAATTAACCACATTACCCAAATGCTACAAAAACAGGAGCAGGACCATTTCTCAAATAAGCAAAACCAATCGAAGGTATTCTGCTGCCTTTAAATGCTGTTACCTATGTTAATACTGAGCTTCAACTATAATGCTCTATCAGCAGAACGAGTGTTGGCCTCTTAGCATCGGCATAGCGCACCGGCAGCTTTGACCTCGAGGGGGAGAAGGAAGGGGGCTTTGTCCTTTAGTTAAGGCTCTCGCCTGTGATCATATTAGCCGTAGGTTGCAGGCTAGCAAAAAAATAAAACTAAACTCCAAAAGCACACAGCTATGGATAACTAATAACAGCTAAACTTAGTTTCGCTTAAGTCTGATTATAAATAAAGCACTATCTGACTCAAACAAACGGATGAAAGAATTTAGTCGTTTACAGACCGATTTTGATGACTACAAAAACAAAATTGATCTTCAAAGCAAAGTCGAGGACAATTTATTCTCAACAGCCAGACCCCCCCGAGCAAAAAAAAAAGGAATGCTTAAAAAAGCTACACGAAACATTTTTAAAACTCTGTTTCTAACACTCACTTTAACAACGCCAAAGGGTGTTTTATACTTTAGTTTATGAAGTCTCAACACAAAACGACCATCGATATTGATTAATTATTTTTTAATTTAAATAATATTTGGAGTTAGAAAAAGAAACCAGCATGGATAAAATATATGAAGGTCCAACAAATTTTTGAAGCAATGCAAGAAGATTTATCAAGAGCACTGAATGATATGATTTAGAAGTCATAAATCTCCAGGAAACAACAGGCAAGTGTTGCTCATGCTATTACTCAAGTTCCGGTAAACTAACAAAGACCGCCAGTTAAAGTAATGTTAGCTGTTTTAAATCGACTATGTAACAATAAATGAAGAAAATCCTAGAAGTCTGGTCTCAACCTAAACAGCAGACTATTCTTTCTCATAATGCCTTAACACGCCGTTTGGGCAACCAACTGCTTTAAACAGTTTATGTGCCGCTGAAGAAGCCCAAATGAAGGCCCTGTTGGGTCAGATGGCGAAAGTCTTAGAGATTAGATAAAACAAGGCCCCCCCCACTAAATATCGCCGATTGTTGGTAAGGTTAATTCACCACTACCTCCAGCATTAGTTGCAAAAAGAGCATTTTAAACATACAAGAATACAGAGACAAACAAATAGTTTTATGTGGTGTTGCTCGCAAGCTGCATTATATCCGCCAAAAACGCAGAGAGAGGTCTAACTATCACCCGTACATCAATGTTCTTAACTTAGTGGAATATCCTTTCCTGTTGTGTAACCAAATTGATCAGTTTTTAAGAACAAAACAATCCAATAACTTCAATATCTAACATGGAAGGAAACACATACTACAACCTAATTAAAGTGTCCAAGAAAGCCCCAACAATTGGCGAACCAGACAAAAATCCTCGTGCTTACTACTGATGTTTTCACCATCGGGCTACCGCATGACGCATTGATACGCACAATGATAAATATTGCCATACTACAAAAAATTATGGCAAACAAGAATCCTGCAGAAAATTTAACAAGAATTTCCATCTGCTCAAGCCGCGAGCGAACATAAAGAAACCATGTATCGGCCCAAGTTGACTGTAATACAGACAACTTACTCCCCCACCAGATCAAAAGTTAGTTTTAAGAAACTGGAAAAAACTGCAAAATTCTCCATAGAGTTGTTTACGCAGACTTCGAATCACTCATTGTTTCTTATGAAGACCAACACCACAGAAACGCCCAAAAACAGACTTTGTGAGTAAACACCAGATTTGTTACATTCGCTTTCATTAATCGTCAGACGGCTGCGCTCATTCAACGCCAGAATTATACAGAGGCCAAATGCGGCCAAAAGATTTTACAGAGCGGGCATGCAGCATTGCTAACCCTGATTCTAATAAGCTGAATCTTTCAGACATGTATGACTCCTGAAGACCAAGAACAGAATATGCCTCATGCCACACCATTGTTGGCATTGAGTGTTTAGGCCTCTCACATCAGACGTAGCGAATCCGAAGGTAAGAACCAATAGATCACATAGTGGGAAGGTTCAGAGGTAGCCGCACACAGTAACTGTAATCTTCAACTAAAGTTTTAACTCAAAGACAAGGAAGCTGCCCATCTCTTCATAACTTGCAGGTTAAGACTCACACCTTATAATGCAAGCAGTAACGCACGCCTTCAGGTAGCAATGCATTGTGCAGTCATCAGAAAAGTACATTGTTTCATTTAAAATAACATGCTTTTGATGACTCTAATGCAACACATGCTGGATCAATAGAGTCACTGGCTAATCCTTTAGTCCCAGCCCAATAACTGAAGCATATTTTGACCCAACCACTTGTTAGAAAGGGGTTTATAAACCCTTATGAAGTACATGAACAGTTGGAAAGTTTAACGACAGATACACTTCCACCTAAAGAGGCGGCGTTCTTTTCTAGTCTTAGAGGAGAAAGGACATCAAGTGATACTGATTACCAAGCTGCTTCAAGATGCGCGTGGCAGCAAGTAGATTGTACACGATTGGGAGACTACATGAACCCTACTGATGGCTGAATGTATGTTTGTTGCGGATAAATTAATGAAATTATAGAAAGACCTGTCATGAAACATTATACCTAATCCCGCGCATTACATTACTGCGCCTGGGATGGGATTGGACGCTTTCTTAAAGTTACTGGATACAGATTGATTATTAGTCTGACCTACCAATGAATTCAGATATTGAAAACGGATTGCGTGGCGGAATTAGTATGGCGTCGCATCATTACTGTAAAGCAAACAACAAATACTTGGGACGACTATGATCCTAGTAAAGACTACTATCTTATGTATTTAGATGCAAAACAATCTTATGGATGGCATGGCGCAATCACTTCCATTACGCAACTTTAAAATGTACACAAGCGGAGTTGTACAATAATATTCAAAAGGCAGTACAGTGGTGGGCAGTTTGAAACGTCGGGCAACAGCGCGGTTTCATTCTAGAATTGACTTAGAAATATCCTCATGAACTCATGACCCTGCATATGACTATCCATTAGCAACAAAAGTCTAAAGATGCAAAAACAGCACCGCCTAAACTTTTGCCTAATCTTCGGGGCAAAAAAAATTATGTATGCCATTACAGACTTCTGCAATTTATATAAACATGGTTTGAAGTTGACAGCTGCTTTTGATCAAGAACAGTTCATGAAACCTACATCATGAAGAACACAGATCTCAGAACTAAATCCACAGATGCTCAGAAAAAGAGTTTTTCAAGCTGATGAACAACAGCTGTTATTGGAAAACTATGAGAATCCGCACAAGCGCAAAGATGTCAGATTAGTCACAAAGAGAACGAAGCAATTAAGCTGACTTCAAAACCTAATTATCAGGACTTACAGAAGAGTTCATTCATCTTTTTGGCATAATTTGAAGAAAAAGACAGTCAAAATTGGACAAACCTGTTTTTATTGGGGTTTACTGTTTTAAAATTATGAAACTTTTGATGTTAGAATTTCTTTTACTACTTTAAAACCCCGATCCGGCCCCCGAGTATTTTTACACAGACATATTTTTGTTAAGTTTTCCCTACAAAGACATCATAAAGACAGGGAAATTAGAAGTAGCAAAAAGGGGCAAGCAGGAGGGTACCACATCTGATTACCAAAAAATTTCGCCTTTGCTTTAAATTACAAATAAGAATTTTGGGAAAAATAAGGTAAAATTTTTGAAAGGTGACAAGGAGTTTTTTGGGTTTTAAGGTCGAAAATGTACATAATTCGACCCAGGAAAAAACCATTAAAAAAGAAAAGGGGAAATTCTCGCAGTGTTGTGCTAAAAACATATCTCTGAAAAACACAAAAAAAGTGTTTGTTTAATAAAAATTTATCATGACAACGAAAACGCGATTAATCTACAAAGATCAACAAAAACGGTTGAAACAAAGAATTCATTAAAAAAAAACAAACGGTGTTTGTTAACCAGGTTTTCATAGCATATGGACATTGGAGACGCTACTTTATTATATTCTTGGGGTTCAATTCGGGCCCATATTTTTATAACTTTCTAAAAACAATATATTACCCCAAATTCAGACAAATTTTTTTTCATTTTTGTTTGAGCGCCAAATTTTTTTTTATTATTTCAAGATATTTTTTCCCCCCCCATTTTTTGAAACAAAATTGGGTTTTGGTTTAGGGGGACTGGTGCATTCCCATTGCTGATGAATCCCGAAAATTTTTTTGCACAAATAGCAAAACTAAATCAAACGATTCTTTATTAGTTCGAAGGTTTTTTTCATTAATTCTTGATCATTTTCCCTTTCCTTCTGAGCTTCCTTTTAACTCAAATATTTTACGTAAATAAATTTAAAGCGAACTTGTCGGTGGAATTTCTGCTTTTCCTCCTTCACAAAAGATCTTTGAGGAGCCGGTTGTTTTGTCGTTCATTTTCTCGTAAAAATACACGGCGGATTTACTTAAATTCTTTTTTTTTTCATATGGATCAACGCTCCAAAAATGGATCGGCGCCCTGAGCGATATCCCCTTCTTTCCCCCGGAAAAAGGGACCTAAATTTTAAAAACCCAAAAAGGAATAGTTTGCCAGATGAAGACTCTCCTTCAACAACAATTATTTTTTTTTTTGTTGTTGTATGGGTTTTTGCCTTTAAATTTTTATTACATTGCACGCAAAAATGGGGCGCCTTTTAAACCCCCCCCGTGTTGGAGAAATTTTCAAAAAGCTCTCTGTGTACTGGTAAAAACATCTTTCGGCAAAAGTTGTTAAGTTTTTGACTAAGCCTTGGGTTTTTGAAACCCCGGAACCCTTAAGGAAAATCTATGTTTCAACAATAATTTATTCACTTGGCCCTTTAAAACTTTTTCCCTCATCGACTTGAATCAGCGAGGGAAAATTAAAGGACTCGTTGGTATATCAGTTGAAAGCGACAGCAACAAGCAGAAGCACTCTTTTTTGTTAATGGTATTTTCCCATCATTGAATCTTGAAGGTACGTCAAGACTGTGATTGCGTACTTTAAATCTTTTTCGTCTAATCGTATCATGGGGTAAATATAGAAATCCATTTTGATGGGTGTCGTTCGTGTTGCATTCATAAAGTGTTGGTCTCTGAATTCGTTAGGTGCATGGTAAATAAATTTGTCCACACGCATGTTTAGATAAACCATTCTTTTGGCTGTTTGTTCACCTGACATCCAGCTGCTTGCTTAGCTTTTTAATTCAACACGCAGCTTTTCACTGTTATTCCCTTACCCAATATCCTTTTTGGCGAATAATAATTTTGTTCATTTTTTATTCAGCCAATATTATGCGCAAACAAATACACGACAACATACCAACAGGCAATAAACGCGATTTCTTGCATCTTTTTGTTTTTCTGATGATGATAAAAGTCACTGAATTTTGGTGGGGGCAATGTCACGATGGATTGCCTGTTTACAAAAAATATTCTTTTATTGCTTGATTCAACATCATTAAATGTGTAACAGCAAGGGGACCCGTGTTTTTTCAAGTGTGCGTTAATAAAAATCTAACAGCTCAATTCTCTGCTTTTCATAGTCGTCTTGTCAGCTGCTAATGCTCAAGCTTTGATATGTCTTTTTCTCTCACCGTCTATCCCGTAGTTTACTAAATGCGTAATTACTTCCCTAAAAGCAAGCGCATTCACTCACAGCGTCAGCCTATCCTCATTAACGAGTGTAGCCATTTTTATAAATGTATTTTTTTTTTACTTATTTATATTCTCTGGAATTAATCCTAGCTTAAACTAAAAAATCTTTCGTGGCAATGAAGCGTAATAATAGCAATCAGTTTTTGCTGAGTCTTCAAAGTCAAGTTTGCCAGATCTGCCGTTTTATTTTAACAAGCTTTTACCAGCATTGTGTATCCTACGCTTAGAACCTCCATAAAAGCAAATGGTATACTAGTTTGGCGACAGTTTTTTTCGGTGCTCATTTTAAAAAAATAAAATAATTATAATAAATAAAAAAACCATGAACAGCGATGATCTACTAGAGCTGCAGAGGCGCCTACACAGTCTTGGACTTACAAAAGAAGAATTTGAAGACCAAGCTATTATGCCCAAAAAGGAGAGGTTTTAATTCTTTGGCATCATGTGGGAAAACAAAACAGTCCTCGAACTGAATACACATAGAACAGATTCCTACAGATGACGCCCCAGAGACATTATAAAAGTATCACAACAGGTATGAAGCGCAGCTGGGGTCGAGAAATGGTAAAAAGTGTGGGGGCAAACGTTCTTAGTTTGTACACTAAACTAGTCAAGTAGATTTGCTCCCATGAGTCAGAACAAGATCTTACGTATGATTTAACGCAGGATCCAGTTTTTAACAAAGTCATAGAGTCTCTAAGCTGTGATTTATATAAGTCAGATATGGAACATTGTTAACGCCGCTAATCATGGGATTAATAACTTTTTAATCATATAGATTTAATTGCCTTCAAAATGAACGAGTCGAAAATCAGCAGAAACAGAAAAACACTGGAATCATGTAGAGATAGTGACGAAGAAAAGCTGAAAGCATCCTGGGCGTGTTGCAGCAGGAAAAAGAGTAGCAGAGTTGAACAGACAAAGAAAATTAAAGTTACAAACACAGAATATAACTCATAATGAAAACATAACACCGCCAACGCCAACAGTTGATTCAATGCCAGCTCCAGAACAAGAACAAGTTAATTCAAGGCCTACAGCACCAAAGTCTTCATGGAATATTGAACTTAAAACAGTTGTCATTTTTGGCGCCATTGCTGCTGCTGGGGGCGGTTATTACGGTTATAAAATATATAAACAATGGCAACAAAAACAAAAGCAGTCAAAAAAACCTGAACCGCTAAATACAGAAGACAACAGCACGCCAGCACCGCCAACAACAAAAGATCGTTTTGATCCATTTCAGATGGAATAATATTTTAAAATTTTTTTGATAAAAATAGATCATGGCGGATTATTATTTGTTTAAAATGATGAAGTCAATAAATAAAGACATAGAGTCTATAAAAAACATTTCCATAGACCAGAATTGTAATCAATGCGGTTGCTTAGGATGTAAGAACTTCATTAAGATCTATGCTAACCGATCTCACGTCAAGAACGCTGAGCAAGACATCCTCAACGATGACGCGTATTTTGAGGCGTGTGTGTACTATATTAGACATCTACTATTTAAGATAAAAACATAGATTGTATTTTTTTGATAATTATAAGATAACTTGAATAATAACTTGGTTGTACTTAACCAGTTGCGTGCCTTTAGTCGGTCAGCTGACGCGGAATTAAAAGTGCTTTCCCAGTGCCTATGGTCGTTCCCCTGACGTCATGCATTTTTCTTGAATTTTCATTCGTTACTATTTCTATCAACGGACTCAAATAGAGTTTGCGTAGAAAGCCTTATATGTCTGTAGTCTTAAAATAATATGTAAATGACCACACGTGAGGGGAAAGCCCATTTATTCTTATCACTGACTGGATGACCGGCCAGCACTTCGTGTCTCGCTTGCAAAGATGGCGGAGCAACTTCGACAAGCCCAGCGACCAAATCAACGTATTTACACAGCTGAGCAGGCTCTGCTGATGATTTTTGACAAACACAATAATCTTTTATTCAACGACTAACTCGAGCATGAAGGTGAGATGATGATAGTGGTGGAATTGCCGACCATATTCGTCAGTTATTGAGTAGTGCTCTGTGACCTCAGTGTGTGTTCAGCTGACAGCGTCAGTCGAACGAGCCAGCCAAGTGTGTACTCTGCACAGCGTGCTGGTGTCCAGTGATGTGAAAATCAGTGCGAGAGGGGATCGTGGCCTGCTCGCGGCGTGACACGGTGCAGACGTAAAGGTAGGGGAAGATGAGGGTGAAAAAGAGGGTTGAAGTTGAGCAAGGGGGTGTGGTGGGGAGGGGGGGGGGGGCGTGGTCGTGGACTGGTCAGTCTGCATCGAGTGTGAGCGTCTTGATAGACTTCCAAACTTTTTTACTTTCATTTACAGGTGTAGTGTGACAATACAAACTTTATTTTCAACTTTTTTGCTGTGTGTTCTTATTTGGATGTGGTAAATACATATGTTTTTGATCGTGCAAAAAAATCTATCCAAATCTAAAAGCCTAAATACTTTCGTATTATCAAAATTAAAACAAAAGAAGCCCAGATTCAAAATCTTCATTCAATTTCCTTCAAAAATGATATAGATTTCATTTTTCTATCTTTTGTAGTTTCTGAGCTAGAATTTTTTGTTAATTATGACCCCCAAATCATGAGATTTCCCCGGCACCTGGGAACACCTTTGTTTGTACTATTGTGAGGCACTGAACGGGTTAAAGGATGACTTAATTACGATCTTAGGTTAACTTGGGTAAGAACTTGAGGATGACTTGAGGACAACTTGAGTAAGAACTTAGAAGTGACTTAGTTATGATCTTAGGTTGACTTGAGTAAGAACTTAGAAGTGACTTGAGGATGACTTGAGTAAGAACTTGTGGATAACTTGAGGATGACTTGAGGACAACTTGAGTAAGAACTTAGAAGTGACTTGATTAAAAACTTAACTAAGAACTTGAGGTGGCTTAAGGTGACTTTTTTTTTTTTTTTAATTTATTTTTTTTATTTTATTTTTTTATTATTTTTTTTTTATTTTTATTTTTTTATTTTTTTTTTTTGACTTAAGGTGACTGAGGTTGGTTTTACCTCGTTACTGCGCATGCCCAGTGGACTTAATTACCTCCCCTGAATAAATTATCTATTTATAGATCAGTGAGAGAGAATTGATTATTAAAAGTTGTGTTTTTGTGTTTAATTTGCTAAAGTTTTAATATAAATATTGTACAAAGTAGCTACTAAAAAGTACTTTAAAGCACAGTTGTTGTTTAACCTTTAAAACTATTCTGCTTGAATAAAAAACAATTTTAATAACACCCCAATTATGCATAAACACCATAAAATTATGAAAGCTTTCAGTTTGTACAATATATATATTAATCCTAAATG
>JAFLJL010004630.1:0-15968 GCA_018398815.1 Conus ventricosus
CAGCAACGAATCAGCCTCAACACTATGCGGCGGCATCTTCAGAGAACGGCTGGCATGTAGGGTCCTCACAGAGGTCCGGTACTGACACCAAGACACCGGCAGGACAGGCTGCAGTGGGCACAAGCCCGAATCAACTGGCGCAGGCAGCAGTGGGGACGTATACTGTTCTCAGATGAGAGCCGTTTTTGTATTGACATGGCTGACGGTCGTGTCAGAATATGGCGTCGACCTGGTGAACGCTATGCTGACTCCTGTGTGGTAGAGCGGAACCCCTGGGGAGGCCCGAACGTTATGATATGGGGTGCAATTGGCATTAACCACGCCATAGGACCAGTCATCTTTCAGAACATTGGTCCTGGTCGCGGACAGGGTGTCGATGCACAGCGCTACATCAACCAGGTGCTCAGACCCCATGTCGATCCTTTTTTTGCGCAACACCCAAACTGGACATTCCAACAGGACAATGCAAGACCACACACCGCCAGGGCCACCCAGCAATTTCTTCAGCATAACAACGTCAATGTGCTGCCCTGGCCAGCCCTCAGTCCCGATTTAAACCCAATAGAACATTTTTGGGATGAACTTGGCAGACGGTTGGACCTCCTGCGTCCACGACCAGCAACAGCGGCTCAACTTCACCAGGCCATCGTCCATGTGTGGGCTGGTGTGCCAAGGGGACGCATCTACCACCTGGTCCACTCAATGAGCCGCAGTTGTCAAGCAGTTGTCAACGCAAATGGTGGCCACAAACGGTGTTAGGACTTCAAGTTGGTTTGTCACGTGACCTTGGATTTTCCACACAAAAGACATATTGCTGATGACATTTTCACACATTACTGGTGCAATGAATCAAATCACGTTGAATTCTCGCTTCCACTCTGTACAATTGTGACCAGTAAAATTCACCCCCAACTTTCAGCTTGTTTTGTTTTCGCGTTTTTTTATGGAAGTCAGTATAAATAAACAAAACAAAAAGTATTCAACTGAACAATAAATAACCAATGCCATAGCACTGATACAACACATACTCATAGAGTATTAAACATGGACCGGACACAAGTATAGCATAGTGCACATATGTGCGCTCAAACCATTCACTCACATACATTTCATGCATAGCAGTTGTGAAAAAAATGAAAGAAAAAAAAGTCAAGAATGTTGTTAAATCAACTTGCCCTATAAGTGATTTTGGGTGTGAAAGACTGCACAGAATATTTATGCTCCAGGTTTAAACTGTTTTGCAAACAGATCAATTCAAAACAAAAAACTAAAAGGAGAGAGAGAGAGAGAGAGAAAAAAAAAGGAAAAAATTTCACACAAAGATTGAAGAGCAGCAGGAGACCAAATGAAAGGAATCAGCACTCATCAATCAACCAAAATGACAGTGACAACAATAAGAAATCAAATAAAAAAGTAAAAATGAAATTGGCACATATACTCTTCTCTCCTCTTCGTACCTTCCCCCTCAAAAAAAAAAAAAAAGAGAAGAAAACAGCAAGAAGAAAGTAAACACATTTTAAACACACAAAAAAATGATAGCTGAGACAAACGACCAAACCACAAACAACAGTACAAACACTTATGAACTGATGTATGCTGAATAGAGTGCAGATATTGGAAAAATATGTGCCTATGGTCTTGTATCATTGCAACAGAGTTTGGAGAGAGAGAGAGAGAGAGAGAGAGAGAGAGAGAGGAGAGAGAGAGAGAGAGAAACACAGGGGGGGGGGGGGGGGGAGGCAGAACGACAGAGAGAGAAACAGGGAAAAAATATGTACCTGAGAGAGAGAGAGGGAGAGAGAGAGAGACAGAGAGAGGGAGAAGGAGAGAGAGAACATGTCCATTCTTGCATTTTCACGTATATGTTTGTGTGGATTGTCAGAGCACATGCATGCTCACACACACGTTTTGTGCCATCTGAAAATATTCTGGGACAGACGGCACAAAAATAAATGTTTTCAAATGCTCCATACTTTCAGCTCAAAGGGCTGTATACGCAGGCACTGTAGCGTGCAGAACAGTAACCTGAAACTGCTTGCCCAATCACTTGCTGGAGAGCTTCCAGTTCGCATGTCTAAGAGCCTATGGCTCAGGCGTGTGGCTTTCTTAACGGATCAATGGCTGCTCTTTCACGTCTATGTAGAATTATTCTGACCCAGCTTTTCCACTGCTCGTGCCTGCCTTTAGAAAATTCACTTAAACAGTTGGAGAAAAAGATATTGATTGCTAATGTGCTTTGGACTCGAATCCTGAATACAGTAATGCCATTACGTCTGTAACTGAAGAAAGTGGGTAAAATCAAAGAAAGTATAGTCAATGCATGAGTTTTTACACAGAATAAAGAACTTGAATATAAATTGCATAATTCATTGATGAACCAATCATTCAAAATCTTGTTTGTGGGAAAACATTCATAACACCAGTAAATAACGAACAATGATCCAACTCAGGTTGCATAATTATGGTGAAGCAACAGAATTCTCAATAAATATCAACAGACTTAGTGTCTATGTGCATGCGTCCATGTCTGTGTGTATGCGTGTGTGTGTGTGAGGTACCAACTCCAGACTGACATGGTGACGATCGGCCACCAAGTCTGTGAAATGGACAGAAATGAAACGTTTTGTGCATAGTAGCATCAGTAATCTAAAGTAAAAGCATGGCCAGACCGCCACACATTAATTTACTCTACTTAGAAGAATGACGATATGTGTGTGCGTGTGTGTGTGTGTGTGTGTGTGTGTGTGTGTGTGTGTGTGTGTGTGTGTGTAGTAGTATAGTAGTAGTATAGTAGTAGTAGTAGTTGTAGTAGTAGTAGTACTTTCATTTTATGTCTTTTCACAAAATCATATGATATTAGGCAATGACCTGTGTGTGCGAAAGGCCCATAAAGAGGTGAAGAACAAAGACATCACCTCTGTGTGTGTGTGTGTGTGTGTGTGTGTGTGTGTGTGTGTGCGTGTGTGTGTGTCACTGTATGTGTGTGTGTGTGTGGGTCACTGTGTGTGTGTGTGTGTGTGACTGTGTGTGTGTGTGTGTGTGTGCACATGTGTACACATTATATGTAAGTATGTTATCTGCAATGTCTATCCATGCATTGCTGCACATATATATATGTGTGTGCATGCATGCATGTGTGTGTGTGCATGTGTGAATGTGCACGTGTGTGTGCACTTTTGTGTATACAGATGTATGAACATGATGCATACAACAGACACCGGGGAAAAGTGTAACTAAAACAAAACTGATGCGATTCACAATCTGTAACGAGTATCACAATGAGTCTTGGTGAATGTCAACTTCAGATAGTCAATATATTCAGAAAACAAAACCCTTCCCTCCCCGGTGCTTCTTCGCTATGACAGTCCCACAGGTAATCCATCCAGTGGACAATTCCGGGAAGAATTAGCCAGCCACATGTCAATGCACTGCACATGGAACACATGCTCACAAGGCAGAAACTTTCTGGACTGCCCCACCTCGTACACCTCCATACACACACTGCACACCCCTCCAGCAGTGGACTCATCCACCACATCAGTCTTGAACTCGGCAATGACGTCATGGGCGACAGTCTTTGGTGCTACACTTTCGTCAAGCCTCAGCAGCATCTCGTAGTCCTCTGGGGTCATTTCCCGATGCTGAATGCTGATGAGGAAAGAGACCAGATCAGTTGGCAGCTCGCTGCCAGCGTTCCTGTTGTCCAAGGCGTGGTGCAGGTTCTGGGCAGGGTGTGGGGGACGGGAAGAGAAAGGACCAGATCCTGGGCCCCTCTCACCTCCGAACCTGCCTCTGCCTGCTTTGATGGCAGATTTGGCCACATCCAGGCACACGCCTTCCCTCCTGTGTGGGGACGGAAGGTTGGGGTGCTCCAGGTTGGAACAGTGCAGGAACAGGTTGCGTTTGTAGATTCTGAAGTGGATGTACAGCGTCTTGCGGCCACGGTTGTTGCGGACGGAGGTGATGTCTTTGCTCCTCACCTGTCTGTGGGCCTTTTGTACACGCCGGTCACTGTCTCTGCGCAGGAATTTCTTCTCTTTGTTCAGGTTTGTTCCTTCCACCTGCAGAAGGTGGCGGTAGGGTCTGACCTGGGCATCTAGACAGTCCACCTCAGCCTCAACAACAGCATCAAAAACCTTCAGTTCATTGTCCATTTCCTTTTCATCACACGCTCGTGGTTCACGGGGGAACAAGGTGAGTTTGAAGCCCATGTCTTCGGCACTAACCGCTCTCCATTTCTTCTTCTTGCGTTTTTCTTTCTCTTTTCCCAAGCCTTCCACTTTCCTCATGAATTCGTCTGGCAGTCCCACAATGGTAGAACCATATTTAGGCTTTGCGCTCGGCGCTTGGGGTTCCGTGAGCGCTTCGAATCTCGCACTTTCCTCGCGCTCGTCTGACTTGATCTTTCCGTCTTTGCTGGAGTCTTCGACATGTCCTGGTTGCTGTTGTTCCTCTGAAAACGAAACGGGCGAACCGCTCGATGTACTACCAGCGAGGTCAGGAGATGAAGAGCGGCTTGTATCATCATGGCTATCGGAACTGAGCCGGGATGTGGAGGCACTGACAGATAAGGCTAAATACACACCTTGAGCCCTCGGAGAGAGGTCCAAGTTGTCGCTTTGCTGGGAAATCCCCATGGTTGCTGTCGTCTGCAGGACAGGTATGCTCGCTGCTAACATTCCTCCGCTTTCCGCCGATGTCGCTTTCTCCGTGATGTTTGGCACTGTGGAAAACGTGCGATTCGGTGCCACACGGCACGCAGCCGCCTATGCAGCCGAGATTATTCCTGTGCTGATTTCGAGAGAAATAACAAATTTAAAGACATGAAGTATCTTTCTTGCACCACTCTCCAGCAATGTTTTGGGTTGACAACACTATTTTTAGAAGCTATTCAGCGTTTATTTAGGGATAGTGATCTCATTGAAACGTGTTCTGGTTGGTTGGCTAAATTTGCGCGAGATAATACGAGAAAAGGAAGGTCATGGTTAAGCCGCTAAGGGTGGACATTTACGCGAAAATCGTTTACAAATCAGATGACATCTCTATTTTATGGCTTACTTCGGGAATAGAGACAGTAAAGCGAGACTCGGCAGTGGGGTACATAACTAGTAATCAATTCTTTCCAGACCTTTAGCTTTCGAAGACATAATTCATGTTGAAGATTCGGTGAAAGTTGAATCAAAATTAAGAAAGCTACGCCTGAACCTCGACTGTCTACTTGCTTCTGATTGGTGGACGGTAGGCGCGGCATGCTTGTAACTCGCGAGCATGCTTTCGCCGAAGATGACGGACATCAGCCGCGACAGTAGTTCAGCCTGGAAACATCCTGTGGTATGCTAGTATTTGTTGTTATTTATGGTTATGGCAGGGCAGGAAGCAGGGCATATCGGTAATCTTGAAGAATAGTATACGAAATTCTGGGGCTAAAATCTTGAAGAATAGTATACGAAATTCTGGGGGCTATTTGCACGCACTTTTTCGGGTGTTTTCGGTTCTGCTGGATGCAAAGAGACGTAAGACACCCTCACCTGCTCACTTTGACCTGTCCTGCCCCACATGTTGGTGCAAATAATTGATTTCATTTCACAAGTAGGGATATGCATGCACATCGCAGAAATCAAAACGGCGGGGAGATGACTGCTCGGCTGCGGTCATTTCGGGATATTTTGTGCATGTTTGTGGGGAAGGAGTGGTCAAAGTGAGCAGGTGAGGTCTTACGTCTCTTTCCATCGAGCAGAACTGAAAACACCCGAAAAAGTGCGTGCAATTAGCCCCCAGAATTTCGTATACTATTCTTCAAGATTACCGGGCATATCTTTAGCACAAAAAGTATGAGCTACTCTCTCTTTTTCCGTTGCTGTTATAACCTAGGAAGGTTCCAGCAACGTACAAGTCCAGATACTGAATGGGCCTTGAACCTTTTTTGTTGTTGTTGCTCTGTGAAGCATGTTTCAATTCAAGTTTGAGTAGAACGCACCTGTCTTCCTTGCGCATCAGTACCTGCGAACCCGCCCGAACTTGCTGAAGAGACGACAGGGACAAGTCTTGTCGATATATCTATGGGACAGAGCATGTGTGGAAAGTCCTAGTTCTTCAGGTTGAGCAGCCACAATCAACTTGCTGATTTTTTTTTTTTTTTTTTTTGCTGCTGTCACTTTATGGGGGGGGGGGGGGGGGGGGGGGGGGGGGGGGGGGGTCCTGGTGGGTTTGAAAACAAGGGGAAACCAAAAATGATAATAAACACCAACGCTACTGATATTACTAAAAAAAAAAAAAAAAAAGATTCCCTCCTCTTGTATCGACCTTACAGATTAGCGCAGTGCTGATAGAACAGCTGCCAAGCTGGGTCCTGAATAGTCGCCCACACCGTAAGTTGCGGGTACCAGTCGATGAGAACCAGACAAAGGGGAGGATGGACGGGCGGAAGGGGAGGGGCGAGGGGGTGTGGTACTCAAGGACTTAAACCATCAGTCTCAGATCTGCTAAAGAAGCACCGTGGCAAAACTACCCTCCCCACTCCCACCCTTTTCCCATGCTGTCCCCTCAAAAAGAATCTACGCAAAATGTGCTTCATGCTTTTCACACACCACTACTCCACTTACCTGACTGATCTGCCCATGTTGTGGCATTGCCCATGTTGTGGCATTATCACCAAAATTGTCTCCTAGACAAGATAAGCTGGTGAGCATGCCTGGATTGTTCCTCTCCCCTGACCTCCCACCTTTAACCTCTTCCATGAAGTAAATAAATGAAAGAGTTGGCAGTCTGAACTTGTGACAAAACTGATGAATGTGCAGTAAAGCCTCCCTTCTGTCTATGATTCAAAGCTGGGGTTTTCCAGCCAGTGACGCCAAAAGAATAGGTCAGCCAATTGCCCGGCAGCTCTAATATTCAATTTCCCGGCTTTTTATCCTTAAGTTTGATCATGCCAAAATGTATGTAAACACCAAAGAGAGACAAACAAGGAAGCCACTTTATTTCTCTTATCAGCATGTGCTGTCAGGAGTTAAAGTCTTGTGCATGCTGCACAGTGATATTTCATAAGAGCAAGCTCGTTCTGTGTAAGTGCTGTAACCACAGTGAATTCTGTGAGGAACGAAAACTGAATTCTTGATCTTGGCTGCAGCTGTTGGAAGAAGAAAAAGGCGAAAGAAAAATCATACCCAGAGTAGATGATGCATTGTTGAGCAAAAAGCCTTCACCTTTGCTATAGTAAGAGGATAACCTTGATTGCTTGAGTGTCACACCTTAACACTTTAGCATGCCCAGTTCTTTTGACTGATAAGTTTCCAGTCTCTGAAGTAACAGCTGATGGTATACCAGGAGCAAGATATATGGCATTTTCTCCTCAAAGACTGGTGTATTTTGGCCAGTACTGTTTGTCCTGTATATCAGTGACTTACCAGGCCTTGCTTAGAGTTCTGTTCACTCCTATCCTGCCAAATTTTTTTCTCTGGTAATTTTTTTTTGTTTTCATGTTTTCCTTTAGATTGATTATGGTAGGCTTTGATGGATGGAAAACAGGCTGGAATGAAATGAACACAAGAAAGTGTAAAATAATGCAGGTGTTATGTACAATACAAAACAAAGTACATTTCTGTCAGGTCTTCCTCTTCACATGTTATAGACAGTAAACAGAAGGCACAAAACGGTACTCCGCTGATAGCAGTCGGCATCAGAAATTATAAACAGTATTACAGATCCATTTTGTTCTGCGCTTCAGTCAGGTCAGTTTATCATAAAATTATTATTTTCTCCTCTTATAAAGTCCAGGCACAGTTACCTCCCTCAGCAAGTTCAGTAGAGAATAACAAGGGTTTTCTGTTACGCACGAACTGATACAGGTCGCCTCAGTGACAAGTGTGGAGTGTGGCCCGTCCATTGCCAGGGTGGCAGTGGCCGTGAAGTGCGTGATTCCTGCCGGGAGTTTGCTTACCTGTCAACTCTTGGAGGGGGGGGGGGGGGGGGGGGGGGAGGAGAACATTAGACTCGCCGGAATAGTGGGTTTTACGTGTGTAAACAAACACTTGTGAAACTGGAGTTCTTCGATGTGAGTGGGGAGTTCCGTGAATGTGAGTGATGTCTTGTGAGTTTCCGAGGTGAATTCGGAGTATCGTCGTGTGTCTGCAAGTCAGTACGAATTGAGGCGTTATCCGCGAAGGTTGGGTTGGCCTCGTGCTCAAGTTTGTTCTGCCGTTGGGGCAGGGGTTCTGGGTCTGCCCTCGACCAAATTCTGAAGGTTTGGCTACCCGAGTTTAGACTGTCGGTGTTTCGGTATTCAGCGGCGGGTTCTGCATGTACCGGGGCGTTGGCTGTCTGGCAGTATCCCGGCGGCTGAGGGTGTCGTCCACTGTGTGTCGTTCCTGTTTTTGTCCAAGGTGAGCGTGTAAAGTAGCGGAAATTCTTGAGGGCTGTATAGTTGGTTGGTTGCAGATATCATGGTTTCATCAACTTTTGTATTTCAGTTCCCAGAACTGGAGGATTTCTTTTATTTGGTTTTTGTTCGTAAAGCTTCTTTCTATGTGAATTCGACTAAGAAGAGGAGGAAATTTAAATGCGCGAAGTTTGAAGAGAAGAAAAGAGATAACTTGAACTTAAAGTCGAGGAAAACCGTACATGTGGGAGTAAAATGTGCGTTTCTGTTCTACACTGATACAGATTGGTGGATGTGTTACAGCGGTATTGATGTGCTAAGACATAATATGTTGTACTTGGTAGTGGTCGCTGGTGTACAGAAATATTGTTTCGAGTTTGATAAAGATTGGTTATTTTCTGAGAATGTACGTTGGTATCGGAGGACCGGAACTTTTAATATTAAAAGAGAAGACTGTCACGCGGTGCGTGCCAGGTACAGAGGGTGACGGGTGGTGGTACCTCGGATAGACACGTCTTGTAGAGGTTCACTTTTGGTGTTTGAGCTTGGAACTAAACCGGGTTGGATGGGCGGAAAGGAAAATTCGGGATTATTACATTAATAAAAGAGTTGGGTTTTTTTTTTCAATTATTATTAAAGATTTGCAGGTGAATTCATGATTATGTTAAATACAATAGTAGTATCAGTTAGCGCTCGGAAATCCTTGTTGAGCTTATGTGATTGGTGATTGTCCTAGCGCTTGATAATTTCTGATGACATTTGTAGGATTATGATTATGCCTGCTAGGTAATTAAGATACCCAGATTCAATTCTATTATTTTGGTTTTGCTTGAAATGTGTTTGATTCTATTAAGCATATCACAAGGGATGGATCCTGAATTGTGACCAGTACTGGTGGTCACTAACGGTCGGATTGTTCGTTGGAGTGAGTATGATTTATGATCCTATTGAATCATTGTCTTGGAGACCTCGATGGGAACTGAAGTCGTGGGTATGTAACTCAGACAGTATAATCACTTTTATGAAGGAACGGTTACAATTATGTTCGTGGCCATTGATGGAAGTGGAAAGTCAATGAAGTTGGTTTAAATGTGTAATGGAACATTTCTGGTAAGAGAGAATTTTGATGTCAAGGTGGCTGGTTGTATAGGTCATGGTTTAAAATTCCAATCAGCTGTCGCACTTGGGTTGTGACGTGTACATCTTAGGACTGTACTTAGTCAACATGAAATGCTAAAAAAAAACATGAAAACACTCAGAACCGTTTACTTAAGTGAAGCGGCAAATAACTTTATTCTTCTCTGATAGTAAGACATTTCCTTTTTCACAGGTTTCCGGCGAGTTTCTTTACCTTCCCCTACACAGCAAAACCGTGAGGGTTGGCCTCTCGGGTTGGGGGGTCGTGTCACCTCCACCTCCACTATCATCCCTGCCCATTCCTCTGCCTGGAGTGAGGACACACCTGGAGCCGGCAGGGTGCGTTCCGGTCGGGACGCCGTCTCTTTTCTTCCGCAGTTCGAGTGTGGCAGTTCCTCCGACTTCAGCTCTATCTTTTCTTCAGGGTGGGCAAGCATCTTGAGGGCTCACTGCGGTATACTCTCTGCGTGTGACTTGCGAGTGTAGTTGGTGCCCGGTAGGTAGGGGACCGCGCTCTTCGATGCATCACGACTTTTTCCTGCTGCTTCATCTCAAGCGCTTCAGTGCAGGTCTTGTGTTTTGGGCGGTACATTGGTGTGAGGGCGTCGTGAAACAGAGACGTTTACGTGATTATATTGGGAAACGCTGTGTTGCCGTTTTGTTTTTTGTTTTTGGAAGGGGAGTTTTTTTTTTTTGCGTGTGTCAAGTACCCGCCAGGGACTTTGAATGAAGTACTGAAAGTACTTGAACAATTTGTTTTGAATATTTTGGGGGTTGAGCTTGGGTGTACGGATAGTCTGACACCGGTACATAAAAAATTAGCATAAGGAATACAGCTTGGGAAAAACATCGCGTGGGCATCTCAGGTTCTATGAGGTATCAACCTTGTTTGATATTTCAGCCTGGGGTTACCAGGTGATGTAATAATTCACCCTTGTCCCTTCTGGTATTGGCCTTCAGTGGGCTGAGGTGTGTGTGTGTGCCTCCTGAGGGAAGGGTCATTATATGTGAATGTGCAGCACATGCGTGCACAGGTATGCATAAGGGGCCATGCGCTGATGGTCGTGTATTGGTGTTAGTATAGTTGGATTTTTTTTTGTTTGTTTGTTTTTTTTTCCCTGTGGGGAAAACTGCCCCTCTGTGTTGGATGTAGAGGTCTTGGTGTTTCATCTGCCATTCTGTGGGTGAGAGTGCGTGTGTGAATGCAAATAAAGCCTTCTGTTTGTGCACCATATTTTCCTTTGTCTGTGTGTTTGTTGTGTGGCGTTCGTACTCTCAGGTAAAAGGGGGAAGGGGTGGTTATAAAGGGGGATATACTCATACATATATATCCCCGTCTACTGTCTTATACAGTGACATTTTCTCACTTGAAGAAAATGCCGTGCTTAGCAATCAAAACACTCTAGTGATGACTTCAGTTTCGATTTGCCTTTTCTTTTCAATCCATGCTTATGGCCCCTGTGAAGGTTTTCAGTGTCGGCAGATTAACGGGTACTGTCATTAGATTGATGTGTTGGTACCTTGTAGAGGCTGGCTCTTACTCACACTGAATAACAAAGAGCGTCTGTTCGTCTTCAGGGGGCGTAGCAGGTGGCGTCCTGCGTTTGTTGGATCGGAAACAGGCACAAATACCATGGAACAATTGAAGTCACTCAGCAGCAGTGCAGTGTGCTCTCTTGAGGGTTTCCTACGGTGATCTGATGTCGATTCTTCCTCATGTGCTTCTGATGGTTGGACTGCAACAGAACAAGCCTGGACAGGACCTGTGTGACAAACCCAAAGAAGCGGTGTATAGTAGATGCTATGCCATGGAAGATGGACCTGTAGAACAAGCCCAAAGAAGCAGTGTATAGAAGATGCTATGCCATGGAAGATGGACCTGTAGAACAAGCCCAAAGAAGCAGTGTATAGAAGATGCTATGCCATGGAAGATGGACCTGTAGGACAAGCCCAAAGAAGCAGTGTATAGAAGATGCTATGCCATGGAAGATGGACCTGTAGGACAAGCCCAAAGAAGCAGTGTATAGAAGATGCTATGCCATGGAAGATGGACCTGTAGGACAAGTCCAAAGAAGCAGTGTATAGAAGATGCTTAGGAGAGTGCATGGAAGATGAGCTTGAAGAAAGAATAATGGTTGTTTTTTTTTTTTTTTTTTTTTTTTTTTTTTTTTTGCAGTTGGAGCAGTTCGTGCAGCAGCATGAAGACTGCAGTCCTGCCAAGGTGTGCCTGGCTTTCCAGGTCTACATGGACCTGGCTGAAGGTGATGAATACATTCCTGTCATGTATCTCGTGGAATAAATAAATCGGCTGAGTGGAATCTAATGGTGTTGGAAGTTGTATCAGCATTGTATGGTAAGTCTCAAAGCCATTTTTTTTTTTTAACCCTGAGTCAGAATTCTTAATTACAGTCTTTTTAGTAAGTAATGAGAGCTGGTAAGATTGAACCAGTTTCCTCATTGTCTTATTGATTAACATATCAGGATCAGGAAAGGAAAGGGAGGTGGGAATTAAAAAGATTAAGGACACCCCCACACTGTTGTCTTCTTCTCCTGACCTCCCTTGACCCATTCTGAAACTTGAATTATCTCTAACAGTGCATTGTGAAAACAGACATTGTCGCCCAGCCTCAGAGATTGTTAGAGAATGTCTTAAAGAATATGTTGGTTTGCGGTCAAAGATGTATAGCGTTGCCAGCCAGACTTCTGTAATGAAGAAGGCTAAAGGCATAAGTAAAGAAGTTGTCAACAAAAAAAAATCTCACGATAACTACAAGCAAGCTCTCTTTGAAAACAAAGTATTTCATCACACAAATGTTAATCTGCGCTCTACTCTTCATCAAGTAAACACAACTGCTGTTAACAAAAAATCACTAGTCTCTAACAATAACAAGAGAACTTACGTCAATCCTGAGTTTTCATATGCTGTAGGGCATTGGAGAACTTTAAAAGATTAACTTGACAGACTTGGCTTGTACTTACTTAAGAACTTAACAAGAACTTATTTAAGAACCTAACTAGTACTTATTTAAGAACTAAACTTAAGAACCTAACTAGTACTTAACAAGAACTTATATTTTTTTGCACTTGACTTGTAATTTACTTGCACTTAACTTAAAAAGTACTTTTGATAACTAACTTAACTTGTACTTATCTAGTTCTTAACTTGTACTTTATTTAGTTCTTAAAAACTATTCCATAGAAAATGGATCTACTGCAGGAGGTTGCGCTTTTTTTGCAGAAGCTGGGTCTTCTTCTTTTACTGGGGTTGTGGGGGTTTGCGACTTTGCTGCTAAGTATGGCGTTAGACATTTGTATGCTAAAACTCCCCCACCAACAACAACAGCAGCAAATACATAATAATACATCTTATCGTTTGTTTGCGATTGTGTTGTTGTTAATTGAGCTGTTGGTGCTGGCGGTGATGTTGTATTACTATCTAACAATTTTTGTTTGCTGATTGGTTTGCTTTTTGCAGTCTGTTCCATTCAGCTAGTTTACGCCCGGCCTCAATACGCCCAGGATTTTTAGTTTTAGTAACGTTACTCACTTGTGGCACATTCACTTGGGGTGCATTCTGCTCCTTCGGAGGGCCCTGAGGACTGTCCTGCGGGGTTGCAATCTTCTTCTCCTGATCGCTCATTTTTTTTATTGCGATTAAATTTAATATGATCAAAATTAATATGATTAAAAGTAATTAATCCCATGATGAATGGACATAACATCGTCCCAAATCTGTAATACATGTCACATGCAAGAGTTTCTAGTGACTTGTTTAAAACCGGATCTTGTGATAAGTCGTATTTTAAATCTTCTTCTGAATCAACTGGCGCAATCTTACTTACTAACTTAGCATATAAACTAATCATTGTCTGGCCCACTGATCTAACCATTTTCGACCCCAGCTGTGCTTCGTACCTAGCGTAGTACTTCTTAATGTCTGATGTAGGCAGTTGTTGAATCTGTTCAATACTTAGTTCAACACCTAAATACTGTTTAGTTTTTCCACACGCAGCCAGAGAGTATAATCTTTCTTTATGGCAGTTGTCTGTTGAGTAGCCTGCTTGCTCCTCACACTTTAATAGTTCGTCACAATCCATTTTTAAAAAAAAATAAAAAATAATATAATACTTTTAAAACCATGAGTTTAACGTTGGTTAATTATGCAGTGCCTATCGCCGGTGTTATAGTCTATTCAACCCTTGCAAAATGCTTGTTAGGAATAAAACCGCCAACATGGGAAAGATAGAAGATTCGCCAAAACTAGTTGCAACTTTATTTTTAGCTTTAACAACAAAAGATTATCTGATTAAAAAGCACATAGACAGCCTTTCGTATTATGATTATTTTAATTATTTTTTAGTTAATAAAAAGATGAGTGAAAAAAAAGATTATCAATACGATTTACCACTCTGCTGTGATTGGCGGTCTTAGTATAGGCTATAGCGTGTTAGCAAAAAAATGTTTAAAATGAAGCCGGCGGATCTAGGAAGGTTAGACATTGAGGACGTTGTTAAGGTTATAGTTGTAATTACTGCAGGGATTGTGTCAAAAGACTTTCTTGTTGCACAGGGGATTATCCCAGAAAATATTAGTTCATAGAAAGATTAATTTAGAAAATATTAATTTATAAAAAGATGTCTGGATTGGACCTGATAGTAGGAGGAGCTATTGTTAATGCTCTGGCCTTCTCTGGAAGCAATTATATGTTTAGTAAATTGAGGTCCGATGAAGAAAGAGAACGTCATAACAAGGCAATAGAAGATTTAGCTAAGTTGAGAGGCGCTTACGAGAAAAGACGAATTGCCCGCTTAGGACGCCATTAATAAAAAGTTAAGAGAACAGGAATTGCGCCAAAGACTTTCTCATTACGCAGGTGTCACACTGTCACTCTTGCATACCCGCATTCATGACAGCATTTACTCCATACGCACACGCAATCTTTCCAAACAACCAAAAGGCGCACTACCGAATGTTTTTCTTCTCCCCCTCTCCTTCAGGGAAAACAATTTACTAAATCATCAACCACTTGTAAACAGAGTTTACAACTGTATCTCTCTCCACACTGGAGACAAATAAATCTGCACACATGTATCTCTCCTCACATCGAGAGACAAATCAATCTTCACACATGTATCTCTCCTCACACCGAGAGACAAATAAATCTGCACACATGTATCTCTCCTCACATCGAGAGATAAAATAGTCTAGTTTCCGCTTCTATAAAGCTATGGCCTTCACATTCCGTTATCCAAAAAAATCCGAACCAGGAGAATACATAACTTCCCGTAATCACTGAGGACCTGCCTGCCTCAAGGAAAAAGCTCCCCTGCTTTCTCAATTCCCTGTCTCTCTCTCCTGAGACAATATACTGCCCCTCGAACTCTCTTGTCCTGGAGATACAGTCTCGTTCTTCTCTTCCGCGATTTTCCTCTGTCTCTTGCGAAATGACGAGCTTCAACTCCTCTCCCTGGAGTTGTACTGGCTGTGGCTGATACTACCGGTATGTTCCCCACACCATGGCCATCTTCAACCACCTCACGGGGCGAAAGATGAAGGGTGAAGGGCGAAGGGTAAAGGGTGAAGGGTGAAGGGCTGAAACACGAATAAGGTTCGTGTAAGTAACCTGCTTCTCAATTCAACATATGAATTCTTTCTCTCTTCTTTAAGTTTTCCCCCTGTATGCTTTCCCCCACTATCTATCACTCACTGGTAATGACTGGTCAGCAAAGAGGACCACCGTCCTGACAGGTTCGAGTCTCTAGCCATCTGCTGGGTTAAAACTGACTCTTTCCCCCCTTCTCCTAGTGAGTGCATACTCAGTGTTCAAAACACATGACCAGCACCTTACCTTACCAGCCCTTGTTAAACTCTCACTCAGTGGTCACTTTCCACCCAATGACACATTCGTTTCTTGAATGAGTCATACTCACAATTATTTTGGGGACGCCCGCTACACTAGTCAAGCCATATGAATATTCTTCCTTTAATTGTGGCACGGGGAATGATTCATATCAACAACTACATGTGATGGAGCGTCACATGCCTTGATGTGAGGCTACGTCACATGACACCCCCCATCCTGGGATGAAAAAAATTTTCTCCAGAAATATTTTTTAAAGGATATACAACTGCACTTAAACACATCTTCAGCCATGAATCTCAAAATGTGTAACCATCGCACATGATTCACCAAAATTAATAATCAACGTATAGATCAATCACCATGATCCACCATAAATAGCAATGTTTCAAACTTTCAATCTTTCTTAAAAAAAAAATTCATGATTGATCACCATATTCCACAAGATACATTTCACAAATTACATGGATAAAACAATTAGGGATATCAACAATTCAAAGCACCAATTGGTTCATACATTAAGATGTGAAGCACATTTTCCCTTGATCTTTGCTCCCCATTTTTATAAAAAGGTTTCAAAACCCTCATGATATTTTT
>JAFLJL010004631.1:0-10000 GCA_018398815.1 Conus ventricosus
AGACGCCGGCAGATAAAAAGGAGCTAAAAAAGTAAAGCTTAACTGTTCTAAAAGCTCACAGTAACAACACGTAAGGTGTTTATACTTTAGTTTATGAGTCCAAGCACAAAAAGACCGTTGATATTGATTCTGATTAAGTATTTTTTTTAATTTAAAAATATTTTGAGTTAGAAAAGAAACTCAACATGGCTAAGATATATGAAGGACCGGACAAATTGTTTGAAGGAATGCTTGAGAGAGAGCGTTTATCAAGAGCACTGAATGATATTGATCTAGAAGTCATTGACCAACAAACGTACAGGCAAGTGTTGTTCATGCTATTTCTCAAGTTCCAGCAAACTAACAATAGACCCGCCAGTTAAAGTAATGTTAGCTGTTTTAATTGACTATGTAACAATAAATGAAGAAAATCTAGAAGTCTGGGTCTCGACTAAACAACAGACTATTCTTTCTCGTAATGACTTAACACCCGGTTGGGCAGACGAACTGCTTGCACAGTTTGACGCTGCGCTGAAGAAGCCAAAAATGAGAGGCTTGGTTGGTCAGAGGGCGAAGTTTTAGAGATCAGATTAAAACAGGCTAAGTATGCACCGATTGTAGGCAGGTCTTACATTCGCTACCCCAGCATTAGTCGCAAAAAGAAGCAGTTTCTAAACATAAGAATTCAGACAACAAATGTTTTATGTGGTGTGTTCTCGCAAGGCTGCATTATATCCGCAAAAACGCAGAGAGAGTGTCTAAACTATCACCCTTACATCAATGATCTTAACTTTAGTGGAGTGTCCTTTCCTGTTAGTGTAGACCAAATTGATCAGTTTGAAGAACAAAACAAACCAATAAACTGTTAATGTATACACATGGGATGAGGAAACAAATTTGGTGCCAATTAAAGTGTCCAAGAACAGTCCAACAATAGGCGAACCAGACAAAAATATGTTGACTTACTACTGATGCTTTCACCAGCGGGGCTACCGCATTACACATTGATACGAACAATGAGTAGACTAATGCAGCATACTTCAAAAGATCATGGCAAACAAGAATTCTGTAGAAAATGTTTAACAAGAATGCCATTGTTCAAGCCGCGAGCGAACATAAGAAACACTGTATCGGCCCAGTTGACTGTAATACAGAACTAATTACGCCCAGAAGGCAGTAAAGTTAGTTTTAAGAACTGGAAACGGATGCAAAATTCTCCATATGTTGTTTACGCAGACTTCGAATCACTCATTGTTCCTTATGAAGGACCAACCCCACAGAGACTTCCTAAAACAGTCTTAATGAGTAATCATCAGATTTGTTCATTTGCCTTCATTGTTGTCAGGTCGGATGGCGCCCATTCAGCACCAAAATTGTATAGAGGCCCAGATGCTGCAGAATACTTCTTAGAACGCATGCAGAAAGTGCGTAATGACTGTTCTAATAATCTAAACTTATCTGAAATCATAAGACGCCTGAGACCAACAACAGTATGACTCAGCCACTCATGTTGGATTTGTGGTTTAGAACTCAGTGAGGAAGCCAATCCGCAGTAAGAGCCCTGACAATTAGGGAAATTTTAGGGAGCAAAACATTTAAATGCAATCTTAACAAAGTTTGACCTAAGACATGGAAGCTGCCATCTTTTTCATAATTGCGAGGTTACGACTCTCATTTATAATGAAAGCAGTGGAGAAGCCTTAGGGTTTGCATTGCACTTTCATCAGAAAAGTACATGTGCTTTAATCTAAAAACATGTCTTTTTATGCTCTATGAACACATGAGGGGGGGTTTCTTTGGCCGGCTTGTCCTTAAAAGTCCTGCCCAATAAGGGAAAGAATATTTTGCCCCAATTCTGTTAGAAAGGGCTTTTTCCCCCTTTTATGGCATGAACGTTGGGAAAGGTTTGTGAAGACACCTTCCTCCCTAAAGGCGCGTTTTTTCAGTTTAGAAAAAAGGCATCGTGATTCGATTCCGCATGCTCAAGTGCGTGAGAAGTTAGATTGTAAAACGAGGGAGCTATCAGATTCATACTTGGGGGCTGACGTTTGTTGTTGGGGACGTCTTTGAAATTATAGAAAAGCCCGCATAAACATTACAGCCTGGATCCTGCGCATTTTTTTCTGCCCCCGGGATGATTTGGGGATGTTTTCTTAAAGTTTATGGAGTACAGTTGTTTTTATTGTCTGATTTCCCAAATGATTCGATGATTGAAACGGATTGGGGGAAAGGAATTATTTATGGGTCGATCTTACTGTAAAGCAAACAACAAATATTTGGGGACGACTATGATCCGAGTAAAAAGTCTAACTATCTCATGTATTTAGATGCAAAAAATCGGTTGGTTGGGAAGGCGCAATCATTTCCGTTACGTAACTTTAAAATGTACACAGGCGGTGATCCGAATAATATTCAAAAGGCATTAAAGTGGTTGAGCAGTTTAGCCTGATCAACAGCGGGGGTTTCATTCTAGAAGTTGATTGAATTCCTCAGAACTCCATGCCCGATAATGACTATATTGCAGAAAGAAGTTAAAGATGGAAAAAAAAACCCGGCCTAAACTTTTTTCCCCTATTTTGAGGCAAAAAAAAAATAGTTGTCTTTTACAGACTTTAAAATTTTTTTTAAGACATGGTTTTTGAAGTTGCAGCAGTTCATCGATAATTGCTTTTGACAAGAACGTTCATAAAACCCTACATCAAAAGAACATGATCTTAAAATAAACCCCACGATGTTTCAGAAAAAAAACCCAAGCTGATGAACAAACTGTTTTGGAAAGATTTGGGGGAAACCCCCAAAAGGAAAAAGATGTCGATTGGTCCCAGAGAGAACGAAGAAATTTAAAGCTAACTTAAAAACCAAATTATCAGGACTTCGAAGATTTCATGATCCGCTTTTTGGCATTGTGAAAAAAAAAAGTAAATTGAAAAACCCTGTATTTTTTGGGGTTTTATGTTTTGAATTATAAAAGCTTTTGATGTTGGTTTCTTTATGAACTTTTAAGCCTGTATCCTGAGCCCAGAGTACTTTACACAGTAAGCAGTTTTGTTATGTTTTCCTATGAAGAATTATAAAAAAGGGAAAAAAAGTAGTAAAGGGCATGCAGGTGGTTGACAGCCCGATTTCCAAAAGATTGCCTTTGCATTCTTTTACTAACAAAAAGGGTTTTTTAGGAAAGATAAAGGGAAAATTTATTGGAAAGGTGATAAAGGAGTTTTTTGGGTTTTAAGGTAAAAAATGTACAGTATTTCGAGCCGGGGAAAAAAACATTAAAAAGCAAAGGGAAATCTCGCAGCGTTGGCAGTCAAAATTCACTGAAACTACAAAGAAGCATTTTTTGGGGCAATAAGATTTTTCATGCAACGAAAAAACTGGTTTAAATCACATGAGAAAACACAATTTTGTAAAAAAAGAAGTATTAGATAGAAAAAACACAAAACGGGTGTTTGTTAATCCAGAGTTTTCATATGCAATTGGGCAGGAGAACCCGAAAATTTAAATTAAAGCGGAACTGTGTGGCGGAATTATCTGCGTTTTCTTTACAAAAGATCTTTGAGGAGTGGTTTTTTGTTGTGTCAGGTTTCTCGTAAAATACGGGGGATTATTTTTAAATTTTTTTATTTGAGGGTCACACCCAAATTGGATCGGTTTTCCCCGATGCGGTTTTCCCCTTCTGCTTCCCCGGTAAATAAAGGTCCCTTACTTTCAATCCAAAAGGTAATGTTTGCGGATGAAGACCCCCTTCGCAACATTTATTTTTTTTCTTTTGATTTTTGTATGGTTTTTGTCCTTTTAAAATTTTTCTTTTTTCATTGGGAAAATGAGGGAATCTTCTAACCCCTTCGTGTTG
This sequence comes from Conus ventricosus, assembly GCA_018398815.1. Taxonomy (NCBI): domain Eukaryota; kingdom Metazoa; phylum Mollusca; class Gastropoda; order Neogastropoda; family Conidae; genus Conus; species Conus ventricosus. The sequence goes on from JAFLJL010004631.1 coordinate 3,830, forward strand.
GAGAATTTTCAATCAGCTCTCTGTGATACTGGTAGGAGAAAGTCTTTCGGTAAATGTTTGTTAAAGTTTTTTAATTAAAACCGTGTTGTGAACTCCCGGAGCCTTTTTAAAGGTAATTAGTTTCAACAATAAATTTATTCATTGCCCTTTAAATTTTTTTCCCCATCGACTTGAATCTGCGAGGATAAATTGTGGCCGTTGGTATATCAGCGTATGGCAAAAGAACAGCAGAAACACTCTTTTTGTTAATGGTTCTGCATCTTTTTACCCTTTAAGTATGTCAAAGACTGTGAGTGCCTCTTAATCTTTTTCGTCTAAACTATCAGAGGGTAAATATGAAGTCCTTTGGGGGGTTTTCGTTTTTGGGGTTGTATTTAAAAGTGTGGTCTCTGTTTTCGTAGGGCCCCGGAAAAATTTCCCAAAAGTTTTTTGAAACCTTCTTTTGCTGTTTGTTCACGACCCCGCGCTTGGCTTAGTTTTTAATTGCGTTTTCCCCTTTCCATATCCTTTTTGGGGAAAAATAAATTTTGTTCATTTTTTACTCGCCAAATTTTTTTTGTGCAACAAAATACACAACGGTTACCCAAAAACAAAAAGCGATTTCTTGCCCTTTTTTTTTTGATGGTTAAAAGTCACTGAAATTTTTGGGGGGCAAAGTTCGATGGTTTGCCTGTTAAAGATAATATTGTTTTATTGCTTGATCAACATTTTTAAATGTGTAAGCTGCATGCCCCTGTTTTTTTTTGTTGTCATTAATAAAAAACTAACTGCTCAAATCTCTGCTTTTCATGGCGTTTGTGCGCTGCTGTTTCCCCCATAGTTTGTTATGCTTTTTCTCTCGCCGTCATCCCCGTTTTTTAAATGCGAAATTACTTCCGCTAAAAGCAAAAACGCATTCCCACAGCGCCCCCTATCATTATTGCGAGCGAAGCCATTTTTTTTAATGTATTTTTTATTTACATATTTATACGTCTGGAATTTTCTTGTTTACTGAAAAAACTTTTGTGGCAACGAAGCTGCAATGATAGCAATCGCTTTGCTGAAACCCAAAGTTGTTTGCCAAAACTGTGGTTTAATTTTAACAGCTTTTACCAAGCATTTTTTATCCTACATTAGTCCCCCAAAACAGCCGAAAGGGGGTTTCAAGGTTGGTAAAAGTTTTTTTGGTGTCATTTTTTTAAAAATAAAATAATTTAATTATTAAAAACATGAAAAGGTGATCTCCACAGCTACAAGGCGGCCTAAACCTTCTGAACTTTGATGACCAAATGTGACCAAAAATTTTGCCCAAAAGGAGAGGCTGTATTCTTTGGGCAGTGGAAAAACAAAAACAGTTTCCCCGGAAAATGAATTCACATAGAACAATTCAAAGATGTGCCAAAGACATTTTAAAGTATCAAACAGGTATGAAGCGCAGTGGGGTCTAGAATGGTGAAAGTGTGGGCAAACGGGGTTTTTAGTTTGTACACTAAAATGTCAGGGATTTGCTCCCCTTGATTTGAAAAAAATCTTCGTTTTTGATTTAACGCAGATCCCGTTTTTAAACAAAGTCATTAGGTCTCTAGGGTGTGATCTTATACAGTTTTGGGAAAATTGTTATGCCATTTAAACATGGGATTAATAACTTTTTAATCATATAGATTTTTTTTCCCCTTCAAAAATGAGCGAGTGGGGAAAAACATCAGAACCCGAATCAGGAAACATTGAATCAGGTGGAGAAAGTAACCAAGCCAGAAAATCAGCAGAAAACACTGAATCAGGTGGGGGCCAGTGAAAAGTGTCCTCATCCTGGGCGTGTTAAAGCAGGAAAAAAATTAGCAGAGTGGAACAGACAAAAAAAATTAATGTTACAGAATATAACTCATCATGAAAACATAACACCGCCAACGTCAGAACAAGTTGATTCAATGCCAGCTATAAAAACTCCATGTGATTCTAGGGCCCCAAAGTCTTCATGGAATATTGAACTTAAAACTGTTGCCATTTTTGGCGCCATTGCTGCTGTTGGGGGCAGTTATTACGGTTATAAAATATATAACCAATGGCAACAAAACAAAAGCAATCAAAAAAATCTGAACCACTAAATACAGAGAAAGACAACAGCACGCCAAAACCGCCAATAACAAAGCATCATTTTGATCCATTTCAAATGGAATAATATTTTAAGAACTTAATTTTAAATTTTTTTAATAAAAATAGATCATGGCGTATTATAAAATGATAAAGTCAATAAATAAAGACATGGAGTCTATAAAAGACATTTCCATAGACCAGAATTGTAATCAATGCGGGTGCTTAGGATGCAAGAACTTCATTAAGATCTATGCTGACCAATTACACGCCAAAGACGCTGAGCAAGATATTCTCAGCGATGACGCGTTTTTTGAGGCGTGTGTGTACTATATTAGACATCTACTATTTAAGATAAAAACATAGATTGTATTTTTTGACAATAATAAGATAACTTGAATAAGAACTTGGTTGTACTTAAAGGATGACTTAGTTATGATCTTAGGTTAACTTGAGTAAGAACTTGAAGATGACTTGATCAAGAACTTATTAAGAACTTGAAGTAAACTTAATTAAGAACTTAATTAAAAACTTAATTAAGAACTTGGGGTGACTTGAAGTGACTTAAAAGTGACTTGAGTGTGTGCATGCGTGGGGTGGGGGCAGGCGAGGTGGGGCGGAGCAGGGGGGTAGGGGTGTGCGCGCACCTTTGATTATTTATAAGAAACGAATGTTCAGAATATAATATAGTTATTATCAGTAAAATAACAATAACAGCACACACGCACAAACATTTAAAAAATAGGGAAGTGCTTGCATAGGGAAATGTGAAAGGGTTTTTGGTTTGCGCTTAAGCGCCGTAAATTCAAGACAGCTGTCGGTCTCTCTGTCAACGTAAGATTATTCAAAGTGGCCACCAAGTGCATTTATCAAAAGCTTGATTTGATAAACAAGACAGTTGAATAAAGTACACGCTGTGGTCCCAAAGGCAGCCAAAAAAGTTGAAGCACAGCAGCAAAATGTCATTTCACTATATACAAAGTCGTGGGGCAGCAACAAGAATGCCAGTGAATCAGCAGTGTTCCAATACAGGTTGACCTATTTGAGCGCTACAGGCGGTTGCGCGACCTAGTTCTGTTTCGCTGGTTCTACTCTTGCGATAATTGCTGTGCAGAGTCGCTGCCGGGGTCGCTTGGCTTAATGCCAAAGTCGGCCCTTCAGCCCAGTTTTAGCATTAAGCCAATGAACGTTTCCTTTTCACGACTCCACCCGAGTTTGACAGCGCAGTGCGTTCTCTGATCAAGTGGGGAGAAGGTGGTTAAGTTTTGTGTCTACAAATTTTTATAGAAAGTGAACAATTAGATAGAATCCGAGAGTTCCCACTTTAAGTCCATGTCATGTGTTTGTGGCGTTCACTGAGCGCCTTGCAGAGCAGTTGTCGGAGAGCAGTTAGCGAACAGTGCTACACCCACTATAATTAGCCAGTAACAACACCGGCCCTGCCTAGGCCCAGCCCGAGTCGTGTTCCGCGTCGTCTGCTTTGCCGTTGTGTCACAAACACCACAAGGTGGAGAAGTTTTCTGAACTACTAGGTAGTACACCTGTCACTGAACATTTAGAGCTTTTTGAATAGAACCATTTCTTCAAAAGTTAAAAGCTTTTCAAAGTTAACAACATCTCTTTCAAATATATCGGCTAAATCTCTGTCTTGAGTTAACAAGCTTTCAAGGCGCTTGTGTAGTTCGTCATTAGTAGGTTCTCGTTTTTTCTTTTCTTCACCTTCCGAAAAAGCAATACTTCTCTTTGGTTTAGAAGTTAAAGCAATAGGTCCGCCTAATTTTCTTTTGTTTAGATACTCCGCCATACAGTTGTAATAAAACACAATCGCCTATAGCAAGAATTCCTCTGTGAACAAACACAACCGTCTGTATTGAAAGCCGTGAATAAACTGAGTAGCGTTGGTTGGGGCGCTGCTTCTAACTCGTCATATCCGGTCACATGGTAAGCCCCTTGCCAGTCATAAGGCCCGACATCACAAATTAAGTTATCAGGTGTCAACCTAATGGCGGACCTAGGCAGTATTCTGATAGTGCGGATTCCTGGCTGGTCGACAATTAGCAATTAAAGGCTTAACTGCCCTGCCGTTTGTGTATGGGGCGCGTTCAGAGACTGCCGCTTTTCCCCTACGTTGCTCTATGGGGATGTGTTCAGCCACTGTTGATTTCCCCTACGTTACTCTCTAGAAAGTTTGTAGATAAACGTTATTGAAGTCTTACTTGTCAGAGAACAGGAAAACCTTTATTCTGGGTCACTTTCGCCCGAAACTGGTTGAGGGCGAAAGTGAGCCAGAATGAAGGTTTCCCTGTTCTCTCCCTTTGTCCACGCCATACCTTATTTTCAAACATCCCGACCCTCCTTGTTCTCATTTACCCAATCAAGTACACCCCAACAAGTTGAGCGGAGGGAGAGACCGGTAAATGGGGGGAAGTCGGAATGAGGAGAGGGCAGGGGAGGAGAAATGCTGATAATTAAAAAAAAAAAACTTACTTGATGTTCTGTCACCCCCTTACCCCCTTCCTCTCCTTCTTCCCTACTTTCCAGTCAGGATACGGTTCACCTCCTGTCAAACAGAGTGGTGACAAGTATTATCGATTCGCTGCATGGGAGATGAGTCGGTAAGTGGGTCAGTAGATGGGTGTGTGCGCGCGTGTGTGTGTGTATGTGGTTGCTCAGTCTGGGATCCTTACCATCTAAAGGACATTGATAACCTCGAAAAGATTCAGAAGAGAGCAGCACGGCTCGTAACAGGGAACCATATCAGAGAAAAGGGGAATACTAGGAAGAACATGAGGAAATTAGAATGGAAACCCTTAGAAGAGAGAAGAGCTTTTATCAAACTTAACATCTTCAAAGGCAGAGCTAAAGTAATTGATATTCCAATGGAACAACTAGTATTGAATAAAAGTAGCACCAGGAGTGGCGTCAATGTTATACCATACCTGCATCAAATATTGACAGCTACTTACATTCATTTTATCCTAGTTATGTACGGCTGTGGAACTCACTTCCGGTGCCATCAAGATTGCCACAAAGTGCGACCCCTTGTTGCCAAATTTGCTCCAGGGGCCAACAGTCTGAGTCGCACTGTTTTTAAGTTATTTATTTTGCTTTTTAACATGCGCGCTGGTGACCTACTCGTTTTTGAGTGAACCAGCATTTTAGGAAGAAGAAGAAATGCAGTGTCATTCAAAAAGCAAATTGATACGACAGTTTTGAGATCTGCATATTGACGATTTTCTATTTTAACTTCCCAGATATTTTATGGTTACCTGGACCTGAATCTGGCCATTGCTTTTAACTTCTTGAATATCGAGTGCGACCCCTTGTTGCCAATTTGCTCCAGAGGCCAACAGACTGAGTCGCACTATTTATGTTATTTTATTTTACGCGCGCTGGTGACCTACTCGTTTTTGAGTGAACCAGTATTTAGAAAGAAGAAGAAGAAGAAGAAGAAGAAGTAGAGATTTTTTGTCAAATAGAAAACAAAGAGTAAGAGTGGGTAACTGTATGTTGACAGAGAAAGATGTTATGAGTGGTATTCCTCAAGGGAGCATTTTAGGACCTGTACTGTTTACTATTTTTATAAATGACCTTCCAGATGAGGTAAATAGTTTTTGTAAAATATTTGCTGATGACACAAAAATATATGACAAATCAGTAACTATAATAGTCTGCAAGAAAATTTAAATTGCCTCCAAAACTGGTCAGACAAGTGGAATCTATATTTTAATGTTGAAAAATGTAAAGTTTTGCATGTTGGCAAAAACAATCCAGAACATGAATACAACATGAAAATAGATGGTGGAAATAGGCTGGTACAGAAATGTGAGGAAGAAAAGATCTGGGTGTAATCTTTGATAAAGATTTACTTTTTGATACTCACATTCAAAAGTGTATAAATAAAGCAAACCAAATGATTGGATTAATAAAAAGAACTTTTATTTACCTAAATAAAGAAACGTTTTTAAAGTTATATAAAGCTATGGTTAGACCGCATCTTGAATATGGCAATATAATCTGGTACCCACACTTGAAAAGACAGTCAATAGCAATCGAAAGAGTACAGAGAAGAGCTACTAAAATCTTGCAAGAATGTACAAA
>JAFLJL010004632.1:0-10000 GCA_018398815.1 Conus ventricosus
CTATTTTATTTGAAAAACATTTATAAAATAATAAAATAGGAAAAAAGGGAAAAACTTTTTGGTCCCCCCTCTAGGGCCCAAAACCTGCCACCCCTCTTGTCCTTTAAATGAAATGTTATATGGGGACCAAAAAAATTTAAAACGCGGTAACGCCTTTGTACAAAGCAAATTTTGGTTTTATTACAAACCTTTTCAGGCAAAAGGTTGGCCACTCTAAAAGTAATAAAAAGTTAGTCAAAAGTCAGTGTAATTACCCCCAATACACCAAGAGTCGACATTTGGAAAAAATCTCCAGTACTGATTGTGTTTTGTGTGACTATGTTTTGCAAATAAGCTTAAGGGGGGCAAGAAGGGGGGAAGAACTTTTAAATTTAAAAAAATCAATGTTAAAAAAAAAAGTTAGGTAGGCTATAGACAAGTCTTTTAGATTGTTTATTGAAACAATACGCCATAATCTACACTGCAATGAAAAATATTGTGCCGGGGGGGGTTGGTTTAAAACTGAACCCCAATGCCCAGACTTAATTACATTGCATATCACATGGGTGATGACATTGTAGTAGGTTCCGAATTTATCAGGTTTTTGTAGTGGGTTTCCCTGAATTAATCATCAGCTTTTTTGAAATTGTTTTTAATGAACCCTGAATGTCAAAAAACACCATCACATAAAGCTGGCATCTTCAGACTTTTTTGACTTTGACTGAAAGGGTTTCAACAACAAAAAAATAAAAATTGTTGTTTGTGGCCCCTCAAAAAGAACGGAAAAAAATATCCTTTCAAGAAATTTATGAAGGCGAAAGGGGTGGGGGGCAGGTTATAAGGGTTTCTGGCTGGCTTCTTGGGTTTCCCCAAACTGCCCGACTCTCCACATACATTGTGCAAAAAGCGGTTACGAACTGGTCAGTTTTAATTAATATTAACGGATTGAGCAAACTAAACTGCTCAAAGTTGATTGGTTTCCGTTCCCTCTTTTCCTCAAACTTAAAAAAATGCACTGAAAAGAACTGTCAAAAATTAACATCCTGCTTTTTTGCGACCCCTTATGCCGTCATCAATCAGAAAAAATGCAAGAACCCCGAGGAATTTAATTTGTTGCGATTCAACGACATTTGTTAAACGCAAAAAGGAAGGAGCGAAAAAAATGTTTTTCAAGAAGCCGTTTTAAGTACAAAAAATGTTATCACGAGTATAGTAATGTGATTCCATGAATTTCCGAAAACGTTCTGTTCAATAATTTAAAATGCTTTTTTTTTATTATTTTTTTTTTCCCCCTTAAGTTTTAAACGACAGCGCCTAAAACGGATTGAACAGTGCGTCTGAAATGGCAAAACGACCGCTGGGAATTTAAAACCTTTTTCAAAACACAACCTTTTGTTTTGTTTTGGAAGAAATGGTGAGAACCCTACTTTTGAAACATACATGAGTGTGTGAGAATAATATGCAGCTTTTAGACTTTACAAAAAATTGCGACTTTTCTTTTAAAAACAAACAACAAAAAACAAACAAAAAAAACTTCCTACTTTGTATGTCCTTTTTTTAGTGAAAGGTGAGGATGCCATTGCACTGCCCCGGCTTATACCCAACACAGTAATGAAGGGCTATAACCATTATCAATTTTTAAACCCGGTTTAGAATGATCGATAAATTGTTTAGTCTCTTCTTCTCTCTCTCCCCTTTTCTCTCTTCTCTTCTCTCTCTCTCTCTTCTGATGTGTGTGTGTGGTTTTTGTGTGTGGTGGTGGGGTGTGTGTGCGCGCGCGCGCGCGCGCGCGCGCGTGTTTGTTAAGTGTGTTGCAGTACAATCATGAGTTAATTGACAAAAAATTTTGGGTTTCGTCAGTCATCATTATGTGTGTTTTATGTGTATGAACGCGAGACGGAGGGGGGGACCTTTTAATTGTCTCTTTATACATTGCCTTTATTTTCTTCTTTTTTTTTTTTTTCTTGTCCAAGAGGGATTTAAAAATATTTTCTGCTATTTTTTATTTTTGCATTTGTTTCTGTTGTATTTAATTGCTTTTTTTCCTTTTTTCATGGTAATGTCAGTACTCGTCTTGGTGGTGGTTGTCATTGTCGTTTGGTTTTTGTTTGTTTTTAAATAAAGTTTTAATGTATACGTTCTGTATTTAGTGTAGCTTCGTAGAAAAAGTGACGGCAAGTATGAAAAAAGGCTAAATAAGCCCTACTTTTCCCATTTTAAAATAAAGAATCTCTCTCTCTCCTCTTCTCCCTTTTCTTTCTCTTCTCCTCTCTCTCTTTTTGTATTTTTCCCGTGTTAGGGGAACATTGTGTGAACTTTTGAGACGATAAAAAGGACGTAGGGGGGGGGGGGGGGGGGGGCAGGGGGGTAGGGCAGTGCTTGGGGGGGGGGGGGGGGGGGGAGTTGGGAAAAACCAGTTTCACCCTTCACATTTGTTCCTGGTCCGTTTTGGCAATTTAAAAAGACCGAAAAGTGCACGGCCAAAATTTGGGTTTTCCCCGTGATTCTCTAACAATTAAAAATTAACAGCTCGACAAAAAGGGATTTAGCCAAAGACAAAAAGGTGGTGAAAAAAAACGTCGTGTTCATTTTTAAAGCGTTTGCCAAATGGCGGGTGGACGAAAGTCTCTTCGGTTAAATGTTGTAATTGGCGAAACGGTGGAAGCCATCTGGCGGGGGGTCCTCTAGTGGGAGGCTTGGGCGTCTGATATAAGTTTCGGGCGCTCGCTCTAGCCCGGACTGCATGTGTGTTCAAAAGAGCCCGCTGAATACCTGCACTCGCGTGCGGTCCCCCGTGCGCGTCGCGTTCTCTCCTCTCTTCTCTCTCTCTCTCTCCCCTTTTCTTCTTCTCTCTCTCTCTCTCTCTCTCTTGCGTGCGCCGCCCCGGGGTTGTGTGTGTGTGTGTTTTTTGGGGTGTTTGGGGGTGCGGGGGGTGCTGTGTGTGTGTGTGTTTTTGTGGTGGTGCGTGCGTGCGTGCGTGCGTGGTCGTGCGTGCGTGGTGTTGCGTGGGGTTGTGTGTGTGTAGGAGGAGGGGACAGGCTGATCGGGTACTTGGGGCATGTCCCACAAACACACACACACCACACACAACCCCAAAACAACACACCACACCACACACCAGCACGCACGCCCACGCACCAAACCACACAACACACACACAAACACACACCACACACAAACAACAAACACAAACACACATGGCGCGCCGTGCGGGTTTTATTCTCATTCGAAGGCTGATCGGGGAATAATGTTCAAAAACTCCAAGGGCTATCCCCCCGTGCCCAAAAGGCCCCCGGTAAAAGATAATCGAAAGAAATGAGGGAGGGAACAGTAAACGATAACAGTAAAAAAGTGGGGGAGTTTTTGCTCCCATAAGAAAACCCAACACAGGTAACTTTTATTCAAGATGGGACGCCCTTTTTAAAATTGAATAAAGTCAGCAAATACTAGACGAAAATTTTAATGTGGGGGGAAAAAAAAAAAGGAAGGGCCCAAAAACTGCGTTTTCATTAAGCTTTGGGAAAGTTTTGGGCTTAAGGAGGGGGGGGGGGGGGGGGGGGGGGGGGGGGGGGGGGGGGGGGGGGGGGGGGGGGGGGGGGTTTGAAGATGGAGAAACTGGCAACATGAATTAAGAAAATATGTACAGATATGAAAACTCTTCCCAGCTGCATAAGGGAACCATCGCAACCCCTTTTGAAGGCAGATTTTTTTGTATTGCCTGCGTAAGAAAATGAAGCCTAGACCGTGCGTGCAGCGTGGACTTCACGCTGGTAAATCAAGAATGTCGTAAAAGGTTATGAAGCACACTGTATGCACGCAGGGGATAGAGGGCAGGGTGGCGGAACAGGGTGGGCGGGTGTATGAGGAGATGAAAAGGACGTGGGTGGCACTCTGGGCTACATGGAGACGCACGGAGAACAGTTCGAAAAAAAAATTCACAGAGAACTATGTTTGCAGCTTTGAGACGATGCGAAACTGCACAAGCTATACAATACAAACAAATGCGTCCAATCCAACAATAGTTCAGTACAATTAAAAAAAAAAAAAATAAGTTTCATTTTCGATTTCTCAAGGATGTGTCATGTCTCGGGACTCGTCCATGCACACTACATCACATTCTGCTAAGTTTCGAGCCCACACAGCGCGTGATTTTAAAAGCTGGTTGATGAACGACTTTATGACTAAAACGAAGGGTTTTTAGATGAGTCTCATTGATACGAATCAGCGGATGTCTTGACTTACGCACTAGGCCCGCCCAAAGCGCTGGCCCACATCACGGGTACCTACCCAAACATTGTCTGCGCCACTATTATACTTGATATGTGTGTTTGCCTGTGTGTGCACGTGCGTGTGTGCTAGTGTGTGTGTGTGTGTGTGTGTGTGTGTGTGTGTGTGTGTGTTGTGTGTGTGTGTGTGTTGTGTGTGTGTGTGCGTGCGTGTGTGAGCGCGCGCACGCGCGCTTTGTGTGCTAGTATTGCGGTGTGTGCTGCATGTGCAAGTGTACGCGTTTGTGATTTATGGGTTGGTGTGAGCATGATCCTGCATGCCAACTTATGCATACATTGTGTGTGTTTGTAGGTATGCCCCTGCATATAAGCGTACACATGTTCGTGGTGCGTGAAACATGTGCCCCCGTGTGCATGCACGCATGCGTGTGCAAGCACGCGAGCGTGCATTCGTGTATAAGTATATGTGTGTGTGTGTGTGGTGTGTGTGGGGTTGTGTGTGTGTGTGTGTGTGTGTGTGTGTGTGTTGGTGGGGCTAAAGGCCTTTAAAAAAATATATATGTGTCTACCCCCTTTAATTCTTTATGATGATATGCCACAAGCACAGCAACCAAATATAGTGAGGGATATTAAAATTTTACAGTATTTCCGTTTAAAATAAAACATACCCCATATGTGTCACCGAAAGATTTAACTGTAGACATATGGAGAAACATGCGTACTCGACAAAAGTTGATTATGCAAGCTACCCCGACAAAGTGGTTCCCTGTTTTAAGCTAAAAAGAATTGGGCGAAAAACTTTACATTATAACTTTCCTTTTTTTTTCTATTTACATGTTTTGGGCCCCGACCACGAAGCCTTAATAGAACTCTGCTGTAATTAGATAAAGATTTTATTATTTGCTTTCTTTGAATGTCATGATATATTTATTATTGTGAGATTGTACGAGACATGTTTCTTTGATATCTATACCAATTTCAACCATTGCCAACTGGAATGTTTTCATATTGTGTGATATATCTCATGGTTTTTTTTTTTTGTTGTTTTTTTTGGGTGCTATTGTCGCTACTTTGCATTAGAATTATTTCCTTTATTGTGTGTAACATGTTTCATATTTTTGTTTGATGTCTGTAACAGCCGTCGCTATTATGCAATGGAAACTTTTCATTATGTGTGACATATCTGCATATCTTATAACTTTGGTTGATATCTGTACCAACTGTCAAATTTGGGGCATTGGATTTTTTGCTTTATGTGTGACATATCATAAATTTATTTGCTATGTGTACATGCCGGTCACTATTGTGCATGGGAAATGTTTTCTTATATGTGGTATGTTATATGACTTTTTAAAAATTATTTGTCACTATTGTGCTTTTGGGTGTTTTTTTTTGTTGTTTTTTTTCTTTACGTGTGATATGTTACATAAAGATAAACAGCTCGGCTCAGAATCCCATGAGGTGCCCTCGATTTTCGCTCATGCAGATCACGGACCACTTCCGAGCAGTCCCGCATGTCATGAGAAAAACTGTTCCGCTAGCTGGATTGCCCTCTCAAAATCAAAGCATGCTTATGCCTGGTTGGTGTTTTCCACGCCAGCTTGGTGTTGTACACCCTGCTTGGTGTTGTTTCCCCGCCAGCTTGGTTGTCCACGCCTGCTTGGGGTTGTCCACGCCCGCTTGGTGTTGTCCACGCCTGCTTGGTGTTGTCCACGCCACCTTGGTGTTATCCACGCCAGCTTGGTGTTGTTCATGTCAGCTTGGTGTTGTCCACCCAGCTTGGTGTTGTTCGTGTCAGCCCTGGTTTTTGTCCACGCCAGTTTGGTGTTGTCCACGCCTGCTTGGTGGTTTTTCGTGTCAGCGTGGTGTTGTCCACGCCAGCTTGGTGTTGTCCACGCCTGCTTGGTGTTGCCATGCCAGGGTTGATGTTGTCCACGCCAGCTTGGTGTTGTTCACGCCAGCTTGGTGTTGTCCACGCCAGCTTGGTGTTGTCCACGCCACTTGGTGTTGTCCACGCTAGCTTGGTGTTTTCCACGCCAGCTTGGTGTTGTCCACGCCAGCGTGGTGTTGTCCACGCCAGCTTGGTGTTGTCCACCCCCAGCTTGGTGTTGTCCACCCTTTGTATGGTCGCCCCGTTGCCTGAAGTGTATTTGCCTATGCTGAACCCCCCTTGTGTTCCAGTGCTTTAAACGGGACAGTTTTACAATATCAGGAAGACGTGCAGCGAACAGCCAGCCAACTCGTGAACGGAGGCAGACAGAGGGCCAATCAGATCAACAGGAATGGGGAGTGCCTTAATAAATTATGTGCCGGCCGCACACCAGAAATTAATGCACCAGACCCTTTGCTTAAGGAGTCGAGCATTTAGAGACTGGCGCAATCAGATTGTTTTGATAATTTTTATTGTGTCTTAAAGATGATCCCCTCGTTTTCTTTCATATGGTCATCAAGGGAAAAGCCAGGGATTTCAAGCAGACAGATTGAAATCCAAAAGGGAAAGGGACTATTCGGGGGCCCACCACTTGGCGCAAAGTAGGGGCACGGGTGGTGCGAAGGCCTGAAAAGTGACGTCAACTGTGAGGAAGGTCATGCATTTGAAGATTGTCTATGATGGCATTGGGGGCATCCCCCCAAACATGTGAAATGATTAGGGGGGCTGTTCTTTTGATCAGTTATCATGTATGATTAAATGCTGGCTCAAATTCTGGTGGCCTCAAACGCTTTCATGGATTTATATAGTGGTTTGGGCAAAAATCCTGTTGTGGGGTGTGGCCTGCCCCGGAACTATTTAAATTTGCGACAGGCGAAGATAAGGGGTCTGTGCCTTTTCATACTTCTTCCCTGCATAGCACCTGTTCTCAGTTAGAGACCGAGTCCTAAGTCCCTTTTCCATCCCAAATCCAGTCACAATCAAATTTTTTCAACAGCCTGCCAAACTGGGTACTTTCCGACTGAAGAGCTGCCTGCTGGAAATTCCTTCGAATTTTCACGGAGGATGCGTGCCGTGTGTATTTGTGTCATGCATACCAACACCAAACCCGGGGTCGTATAATACTGTCGCTCATAAAATCGTGTCGCAGCCACAGTATTTCCCGGGAAATACTGCAGCTGGTTCATGAAAAATTATCGCTGAGCGACATAATTTCATAAAAATTGGTAGCGCGACAGGATTTCACGAGAAATGTCCATAAAATCGTGTCGCTGCCTAAAAATAAAATCATGTCGCTGCGACAGCATTTCATGTAAAAAATTTCTGCCGTAGAAAAGTTGTCGCTCTGAGACAGTATTTTCGTAAAAATACGACGTCGAAGACATGTTCGTTCTCTGCCCCAACTCTTGCCCTCACCTCCCTCTCTCATGTTTTACGTATCAGTTGCCCCATTGTCTTTCTGTCTATATTTTATTTGTGTCTGCTTGACTGTCGGTCTATCTTTCTGTCGTTTTTCTCGCTCATTCTCTCTATGTATCGCCCTCCCTCTATCTGATTTACTCTCTTTAGTTTCACTCTGTCCATCAAACTGTCTGTCAGTTGGTCTCTGCCTTTCCCGCCCCCCCCCCCCCCCCCCCCCCCCCCACTCTTTGTCTCTCTCTCTCTCTCTCTCTCTCTTCTCTCTCTCTCTCTCTCTCTCTCTCTCTCTCTCTCCCTCTCTCTCTCTCTCTCTGGACGTGCAAGCAAGTGTGCGTGTATGTGGAGAGAGCGTGACAGTGTGTGTGTGGGGTGTGTGTGTTGTGTGTGTGTGTGTGTGTGTGTGTGTGTGTGTGTGTGTGTGTGTGTGTGTGTGTTTGGACCCTGAAACAACTGCATTCATGCTCAAATATAGTTGTGATTCATTTGTCCATAATCACGCAATCTCTCTCTCCCTCCCTCCCCCCTCTCCCTCTCTCTCTCTCTCTCTCATGCGTTAAAATCCCCCTAAATCATCACAAGTATATCACGAACAGAAACTTTTCAGGCTTTAATAAAGAATTGTTCCTTACAGATCTGATGAATTCCTCACTTTCCTCTGTGTATCAGTTCACTAATCCCGATGAAGCCTTAGAAGTTTGGTATCACACTTTTCTCAATGTTTACAATAAGCACGCTCCATTAAAACAATTCGTGTCAAAAGTACCCCTAAAAAGCCTTGGATTACAAGTGATATAGAAAAATCCATGGATTTAAGAGACTCACTTCTAGCATCAGGTAATCGTATAGAATTTATGAAACAAAGAAATCTTGTTAACTATTTAAAACGCTCAGCGAAAAAGAAATATTTTAAAGATCTTATTTACTCTAAAACAGACAACCGATCAGTTTGGAAGGCTATCAATCAGCTTAGCAATAAACATTCTAACGCTCGTGCTACAACACCGAAAGATGTATCAGCTGAAATGTTGAACACACACTTCTGCAATATTGCCAATTTCACCATAAAAACAAACAGATCCTCACAAAACGATTTAGATGTTCTTCTGAATTTTTGTCAGTCCAAAAAATCACAACATTTCTAGATATTCCGTTGTTATGTGTACACGAAGTATTTTAATGCTCTTATTCACTTAAAGCAAAGTAGTACTACTGGCCTTGATGGCATTGACGGAAAGATTCTCAAACTGTCAGCCCCTGTAATTGCTGAAACACTTACGTATATATATAATCTCTGCATTTCTAAAAATCAGTTCCCAAGGCTTTTAAAATTGCTAGAGTAATGCCGATCTACAAAACAGGTGATCACACCGATCCGTCTAACTACAGGCCCATTTCTATTCTGTCTGTGCTGTCTAAACCATTGGAAAACCATCTGAATAAACATATTCTCGATCACTTCAATTTTTTCAATTTATTTCATCAAGACCAATCCGGTTTTAGGCTAATCACTCGTGCCCAACAGCACTGACAAATCTAGTTGATCAATGGCTCACTAATATAAATAACGACAAAATTACAGGTGTTCTCATGGTAGATTTTATGAAAGCCTTTGACGTTATTGACCGCAATCTTCTTCTTAAAAAAAGCTTAAGGTATACAACTTATCAGAGAATTCGTTAGAACTCCTATCTTCATATCTTTCCGGTAGAAAGCAAATGGTCTCAGTAAATGAATCTGTATCTCCTACATTATCCATTAGTCATGGTGTGCCTCAAGGGTCAGTACTCGGACCTATCTTATTTTCCATATATATAAACGATTTACCTCTATTCATTGATAGTCTCTGTGAAATGTTCGCTGATGACACCACAATACACTGTAGTCATAAAAGAATTGAAAATGTATATGCAAGTTTACAAGAAAGTATAAACAAATTAATCATATGGTCTGAACTCAATCACATGTGTCTTCATCCTCAGAAAACGAAGTACTTGATAATAACCACCAGACAAAAGCGTCAAAATATTTCCTATGACTCCCTATCTCTTAGTATAAATAATGAAATAGTTGAAGAAGTTGATCATCATAAAGTCCTTGGTTTCATTGTAGACAATAATTTGTCATGGTCTTCTCATGTCACAATGCTTTGCAAACGTCTGTCTCAAAAGATTCACCAGCTTTCAAAACTAAAATATTTCTTAGACCAACATTGTCGTAAGCTGTTTTTTTACTTCGTACATTGAATCTCATTTGAATTACTCTTCTACATTGTGGGATTCGGCCAGTTATAACGTATTAAAACCACTCTTCAGTCTTCATAGACGGGCTGTGAAACTCGTTCTTCTCAAATCTACAAACTGTAACTCCCTTGATTATAAACGTTTAGACATTTTGCCTCTAAAATGGAAACTCACTTATAACAAGCAATTTCATGTTTAAGATAATG
>JAFLJL010004632.1:15000-16079 GCA_018398815.1 Conus ventricosus
ATTTCGAGCGACAGTATTTTTATGGACAGCTACAATATTCTATAGGACATTTTCGTGAAAAGTTGTCGCGCGACAATTGTTTCCAGCAAATATTGTCGCTGCAACAATATTTCACGTGAAATGCTATCGCTGCGATACAATTCCACGGCGACAGTATTATATACGACACCGGCATTCTCTTCCTGAAGTTGGTGACGGGATTCTACGTGTGTGCTTGACGTAATACATGTTTTGACACACGGAACTTCGGTTTATTGCCTCACCCGAAGGTATATACGGGGAATTGAGTCAGAATGCATGTTCAAGAACACCAAAGCCAATCCCACTATACCAAAACGGCCCTACGGAGGTTCGAACCGGAACCCAGGATTACCAGGATCACGAGCCGGCGCTCTAATAACACCAATCAGCTATAACAAGCAAGTTCCTGACGCAGTCATCATCATCCTCAGAACTGGTGCTCAACAGCGCTCCATGACAAGGTTCAACTTCGAGGCTCCATCTTCCTGTTCTAAATTCAGCCGCCCATTTCTTCTTAATTGAATGTGATGGGGCGTTCCTTGTATTGTGTCCTCAAGACTTCTCTTGGTACACACACACACACACACACACACACACGCGCGCGCCATTAATCTGTTCGTTGAAAGCGTTTGTGGTCTGCTGTGTGAACTGTGACTGCGTGTTGGCTCGGTCTCTACCTCTAGTTCTGGTGAGCAGTGCACCTTCCCCTACGTCAGAACCCAGTGCTGTGACAGAGAGAGAGAGAGAGAGGAGAGAGAGAAGAGAGAGAACATGTGTGTGTGTGTGTGGTGTGTGTGTGTGTGTGTTGTGTGTGTGTGTGTGTGTGTGGTGTGGTGTGTGTGTGTGTGTTTCGCGCGCTTGCTTGCATACACGCGTGCGTGTGTTTGTGTATGTTATCAGAAAGTGCAGAGATCAAACGACAGGAAGTTTATTCATATAGGCCATCTCCCTTCTGCGTAGAGTCAGTGCAACAATATCATCACGTGGCGAGGCAAGCTTAAAAGGCAAAATCAAGATTTCCTGACCAGCCCAAAATTTCGACGTGCCCTCGTTTATTA
>JAFLJL010004633.1:0-16128 GCA_018398815.1 Conus ventricosus
AGTTAAGAAGACAATTTATCAAAATTAAAAAAACAAAAACAAGGCAAACCCAGACCAGTTGAATCCCCCTACACACAACATTTGCCCCCTCTATCTCCCATGAGCAACACCGCCACCTTGTTCGCTGCATTCCTGATAATCTCACTCTCATCAATGATGAAAGATCAGCCTGGCAAAAGGTCTTAAATTTATTCCATTCAGCCTCCCACCAATAAATACCAAAACCGTTGATGTTGACAGATTCTTTAGAAAATTGATGGATGGCTGCATTTGGACGGTGTACCTAAGCCCCCTCTACCAGAGAGTCAGACATTTTTACCCACCTTTTTCGAACTCCAGCGCTTCGCCCAGCCACCTCTTGACAAATCCACTGAAGTTGAACTCTACATCAAAAAGTGTAGAAAGAAATCCCTTAGTGAAATCCAAACCTGCCCGAAATTTCCAACCTCTACGGGATGAACAAAAACCCCTTGAATCACTGAGACAAAGACAAGACATTGTCATCAAACCAGCAGAAAAGGGGGGTGCAGTGGTGGCTGGGACAAACAGCTGTACATAAAGAAGCACACAGAACAACTGTCAGACACAAATTTCTATACACCACTCACAGCATCAACCCTCCCCCAAAAAACAGAAACTCATCTCAACCACAGTTAAACATGAAATCAAACATAAAAAACTTACCGAAAACACCCAAAACTCCTCATAATGACAGACACCAAACAACTCACCTTCTCCCTGCTCCCTAAAATCCCAAAAAACCAATACCCCCGGGCAGACCCTTGTATCTGCATGCAGCTGCCCTACAGAACACATTTCGCAGTACTTAGACTCTCTCCCCCAACCCATAGTACAAGGCCTCCAGAGAACAGTAAAATGTCTGTTCTGGCTCAGCGCTCTCAACAAAGTTTCGAGTGCTGAGCCAGAACCCAACATTTACTGTTCTCTAACTAGTAAACCCTACAAGCAAACATACTGTGTAGGATTATCCGTTTTCAATACAAATTTTACTAAATTTTTTCAGATTTTAGTTTTTGCTTAATCCTGTGTTTTTCCTGATCATTTTCAATAACATCATTTTCACGCAAACATTCATCAAATGAGTCTCTGTCTTTCATGTGAAATAAAACAGTCTTTAACTGCCCCTCTAAAGTCTTTTAAAACTGAGTTATATTTTTGACATAAAATCCACACACTTATCCCAGCAGGGTCTTCCACTGAAAGCCATTTTTTGACAAAGTATTTCTTTTTTTAACTATGTCTTTTCTGCCGAACAGCCCATCTATAATAAATAGTGTCTGCATTCCTTCAAACAGTCTTATAAAACTGTTCTAAAAAACTCACTCAGTTATTGCTAGGATCAACTAAATTTTAGTCATCATCTGTCCATATAAACCTTCTATCAGATATGCTTTGTTCCATTTAAGCGTTGGACAGAAAATCACAATTGATCAAAATTATAGCGATAAACTGTTTGTAATAGGTCTAGGAAAAAATATTGTTTTTCCACAACCACCCTGCCCACAAATCAATGAACAATGAGGAGTTTTTGTCAAAAGTTTAACTGCTCCATAGTTTTTATAACAGAATTTAATTTAATATCCATTATTATGTTTATCATACTCTCTGTCAAAACTTGTTCAGTAAATAAAATCCTATAAGATCTAAATGTGTAAGATTAATCCAATTCAGTTCTGTAAGATTGTTTCTATTTAGACAAATATTGATTTTGTTTGCTTGTTGTTATGACCTTAATATCCTCACCATTGTGAAGAATGACGACGGTAACTTTAAGTTTTTCAACGTCTTAAGTTTTGCCAGCTAATTAGAATTCCTTTTAGAAGGACGTCACTAACGCCCACAACCCCATCCCTCTTCACATCTTTTAAGACAGAAATTTAAAATATCATTGGAACGTGTCTCCTAATTTCATTTGCGGAATGAACTGTAATTTTGTAGAAGAAATCTTTCAAAACCGATTATTTTCTGTGGGGGATGTACTGTTTATTCCCCTACGGCTTTATTTCAATTCTTTTCGACTATTGTCCCCTGGCAAAGACTTACATGTAAAGGACCTGAGTTGAATGCTTTCTGAAACTTTTTTGACGGCAAAAAATGTAAATGGGCTTATGAATTCAAATTTTTATATCCCCTTCTAAATATGGTTTAAGTGCCATTTGCTGTCAGGTTTTTGAACTATTTTATATTCATATGGCCAGCATTATTTGCTTCTACATTACGCAGTTGTTCTAGTTTAGGAAACCTTTTGTTGTCGCCAAACCCCTTTGCGTTTATAATCACCATCTTTAGTGTACTCAAAACCATACAAAGCGCCTATCTCACCATTCTGTTCAAAGTCCGCAACATCTGCAAGGTCTTTTAATTCTAAAGTTATACACCTCACAAGGCGCTAATGTAACTCCTGATTCTTCTGGCCCACGCGACATTATTTTTTAGTAAAAGTATTATTTTTTTTTTCTAAAACAATGTGTAGGTTATCACATTTCACAACTTTCCCCGTTTTGTCTGTGATTTTTTTTATTAAATGATCCGAAACCCCCCCACAAAATAATCTTTTAAACTGTAAATTAGGGATTGTATAATTTCATAATCGCAATATGCAGCAGCTGCTTTCCCTGACGGAAGAGCTCTTAAAACAGTTGAGGGCCTTCCATCATATAAATTTTTCCATTTAGTGCTCAGCTCATCCAAATGAACATAGAGTAATGAATGAATGCAAGATCGAGCGGACTTTCCCCCTCAAACGTAGTTTCATCTGGCGCAACACTAAAACTATGAGTGGGTAGATTGACAGTTGTAAAGCCTAACTTTTAGCTAGCTCTCTATCAAAATAGTAAGCTACTTCTTCAGGCTTGAATGTTAACAATTTTTTTTAGATTGCATTGTTAAGTTTGAGAGTAATGTTGAAGTTTAAATCATTGCTTCTTTTGGTGAGCAAAACCCGTAATAACCACAGGTATTGTTAACTGGCTAACTTTGGCCCCCGATTGTCAACTTTTTGAATCTTATTATTGTTCTTGGATTCAGCTATATAAACCATAACGACTTTGTAGAATATTTCATGGAGCGCAACCCTTTGGGTTCCGCAATCCCTTATCAATACATGTTCTAAAAACGAAGGACGGTCTGGGTTGTTATTGTTACAAACATTTTTAAACGAAATAAAAATGAGCGCATTTAAATATACTGATGCAAAATATTCTGTTGGGCCGCACTACAATCTTAAAAATATAACAACTGATACTCTTGACATTTCTGTGACTCAGTCTGACGCCTTTCAAGTAAAGGTTAGTATCCATTGAGAGCTATCTTAACCCTCCTATTAAAAAAGACCACATCCCAAAAGCGTGGTTTAGTCATCCGATGCAGTTTTACCAAAACCAGTTAAACTTTGCTGTGTTTTGTGCATCAACGGGGTGTGGAGTGTCGTTTACGATCATTTAAATCACCCGATCCTTTGGAGGTCAGTGTATAGATTTCATTTTTATTACACCTTCAGACGTATTTTGACTGAACTGCAAGCACCATTGCCAAATGACAAACCGTTTAATCCATTCAGCAACAGAATAGACATGAAGGCTTTGGAAAGAATCTGTAACGAATTCAATATTAAGGCCAAGACAGACTTTAGACAAAATTTGGGAATCTTAATCATGGTCAAAGGCACCCCTTATTTTGGGGCGTGCACAGAAAGTAAACTATGACGGAATCCTCCTTACCCCCATTTTTCTCTTCAGGCATGGCTGTTCACCTCAGGTCCAAGAGCAAGAGCATAAAACACCCTGGACAACATTTATCTTAGACGCTTTCAAAGGGGAATAGAACAAAATAAACGACTCTTTTCGTACTTACGTTTGGTGTTTGCTGGGTTCGCAAGCACAAACGAGATCGAGCATAACAGATCCTTCTACTGGTTTTTGACGCACAAAACAAAAACTTAGCAAATTTAGAGGACGCCATTAATTCTACATTATTTACCTTCAAGTAAAAAGGTACCAAAATGTTTTAAAATACGCAAGATCGAAAGTAGACTTTGCTGTTGGCACTGGTTTATACATGCTGCCTTCTGACCTCAGACTCCAGATAGGCACAATAATAAACTACAATAATGAAATCCTTGTTGCTGGCAATGAACAGAAGGTCGGAAAAAAACTAAATAAATTCTGAGCCAGTAATATTGCAAGCAATAAAAAAACAAGATGACCCCCCAAGAATAAGTCATCCAATCCCCGTGGCCCAAAGCCCAAAGGCCGTTGAAGACCACGAAGTCAAAAAAAATAATGACCATGAATATGAAAAGACAGCACTTGTTTTTTGGGTTAACCGGCCTAGGATTACTTGGTCTTTATCTTACAAAAATTAACCCCAAATATTAAGAGAACAATGCCCATAAGTGCTCGGCCATAAAGCCAACTACTTTGCCTGCAGTAGACAAAAGCCACTAACAACGCCCCCTAATATACCCGGGAAAGCGCCCACGGGTTTTACTGGCTAATTTTTTTTAATAAACTTGCAAGATGAAACAAGCTGTTTTTTTACCCATGATTTATCAGGGAGATGGAGGCGATGGCGGTGGGAGGCACTGACCCGAGACCACCACCGCCCGTAATAGCCATTACCCAGTGTGCTTATTGCAAAACCTAAGGCCGTTATAACGCTTACTAAAAGTGACTCCTTGCTCTCTAAACAGTGTTTGTAAATTTGTTCTGCTAGTGTTGTGTCTTCATGTAAAATTTTTTCGATAGTTTCTTCTTATTCTGGTTGCTTGAGATCGTAATTGATCTCGGATAGTAACACCTCTTTTTGTATTGCCGATCTTTGTTGTTCAAGATCTTTTAGTCTTTGGTTATTCTTTCTTTAATCTCAGGCTCTAAGTTGGCGTCATCAGCCTCAACGAGTTTTTCTTTTCTCTTTTTATATGCTCATCTAGTTCATCCAGCTTTGCTAAATAGTTTTTTAATTTGTCTCTGGCGCTTCTTGAAGCATGATTAGGGGCCGCTATTTCTTGCTCGAGTAACAGCGGGTCGCGGATAGTTTTTAATGCTGTTTCTTCTGAAAAACTGGTTTCTGCTTCTATTATTTTGTCTGCTGTCTGACTTAAATCTTGAAGTTCCATGTTTTGTATTTGGTTATCTGTTGGGAGTTCCTGCAGTGTGTTTTGAAGTTTAAGAAACTGCCTCCCCCCTTAATTTCGGTCTAACAATGTCAAGGCGATTTCGATCGGCAGCTTTAAGTCTTTGTCTAATTGTATCCATGCTTAAAAACTTTGATGGGTCTCGTTTATCTGTAAGCGGAACACGTTGTCCTTGATCGTTGTTCACATACAAATGGCCGCCTTTTACTTCAAAATCATCAGGGGCTATAAATTCGGGAGGTTCTAGGCCTAAACTTCTGTAAAATGATCTGACCTTAGGTTCTGTTAATTCATGCCACATTGAGGTCGCTGAGCGATGCTGTATCAAAGGAGTCATTTCACTCATGTCGTCTCCAGGATCAGGAACATCATAATCTTCTTCGACTTCAATTCCTGCCATGTTTTTAAATAATTAACTTTTTATTTTTTTTATAAAAATGTCGCAAACATATGGTTCAATTCTTGAC
The DNA here is from genome assembly GCA_018398815.1 of Conus ventricosus. Taxonomy (NCBI): domain Eukaryota; kingdom Metazoa; phylum Mollusca; class Gastropoda; order Neogastropoda; family Conidae; genus Conus; species Conus ventricosus. The sequence goes on from JAFLJL010004633.1 coordinate 5,623, forward strand.
CCGCATAGAAGGCTGAAAGCCCTTTGGCGTGAAGGGAAATAAACGGAATATTATTGTTCCAAATAATCCATCTACTATTAATGCAGATCAAAGTTCTTACTGTCAAATTTCCAGACCTAGGAGCAGATGAAGTGATTGTGCCAGCTCTGTGCGACTTACTTTCAAATAGAACTCGAAGCAGCAAACAGACACAAACAGGACAGTTGTGCAGAATCTGGACGGGCAATCGTTAAGAAAATTTCTATAAACTTGAGGGGCAAGAATATTTTCTTTACACAATGCAGACATATTTTTAACCTATTCTGATCTATGGCTAACCGAGAATGAAAGGAATGATCTGCGTTTCAAGGAATCAAAAATAATGAAGCACTAAAACACAGAATAGGCGCTGCAGATGCTAAAGACGGCAAAAAGTATGTAGCTGTAAGTTATGCGTATGGAAATCGCTTTTCCATCCCCTTGGATTTTGAGTTTGTTAAGTGCGCATGCGCCATACTTTCAAGGGCATTAAAAGACAGATTGTCATATGAACTAACTTTTAATGAATACAAACGTGTTTATCAGATCATCAGACCCCAAAGCAAAGTACAGCATTTTCTGACATCGCGTTAGAGTTTGGCATTGTTAGCAACCCTCACTTAGCAAGGTTGATTGAGCAACAATATCAGTCAAAATTAGCATATATTACGAAAGAGTGATTCACCATTCTACACATCCTAAAAGCAGGGCAGACACTATATAGAATTTTAGTTTTAGTGTCTCAGCAAGATCACTCAAAGGTATTTTATTGCTGTGCGAAGATGAAGAACCATTTAAAATACAAACTGAAAAGTTTCTTAATCCTAAAATAACAAAAGTGCAATGTACAATTGAGGGTAGTCCTAACAAATCTATGCTTAATGCACATTTGTTTTTAATATATGATGCGCAGCTGAATATTCAAGATAACAGATTAAAAGATATACATTACTAAATATTTTTATTTAAAAAAAGCATGTCTGTTAAGCATTATCCAAAAGTGCCTACAGCGCCAGAGTCACCAAAAGAAGGGATAGTAGAAACCCCTAACATAAAAACTTTCAGATTAACAAACATTACACAAATGCAACAAAAACTAGAGCAGGACCTTTCAAAATACAGCAAAACCAAACGAAGGTATTCTGCTGCCTTTAATGCTGTTACATATGTTAATACTGGAACATCAAATATAAGTGCTCTATCAGCAGGGACAAGTGTTGGTCTCTTAGCAACAGGTGTTGGTGCACCCGCAGCTTTACCTCTAGGCGGTTTGTCTTTAACTCTCGGCCTGTGTTTCATTAGCTGTAAGTGCTGCTAGCAAAAAATTAAAAACTAAACTCCAAAAGCACACAGCTATGGTTCAACTAATAACAGCTAAACTTAGTTCGTTCAAACTGACAATAAATAAAGCACTAGTTGACTCAAACATCACGGATGAAGAATTTAGTCGTTTACAGGCCGATTTTGATGACTATAAAAGACAAAAGTTTGATCTTCAAAAAAGGCAAGGGCAAGTTTTTCTCAACAGCCAGACACCGAGCAGATAAAAAAGGAATGTTTAAAAAAAGTAAACGAGACATTAAACTCTGTTCTAAACAGCTCACAGTAACAACGTCAAAGGGCGTTTATACTTTAGTTTATGAGTCCAAATAAATAGTTTGAGTTAGAAAAGAAAGCTCAACATGGATAAGATATATGAAGGACCAGACGAATTGTTTGAAGGAATGCTTAAGGGAGAGCGTTTGTCAAAAGCTTTAAACGATATTGATCTAGAAGTCATTGATCCAACAAACGTAGAGGCAAGTGTTGTTCATGCTATTTCTCAAGTTCCATTTTAAACAAACAATAGACCCGCCATTAAAGTAATTTACTTTTTTTAATCGACAAATAAAACAATAAATGAAGAAAATCTAGAAGTCTGGGTTTTAAAACTAAAAAACAGACTTTCCCTTTCTCATAAGGACTTAACACCGGGTTGGGGAAAGAACAACTGTTTAAACATTTTGTTTGGGGCCGCTGGGAAGCCAAAATAAAGGGGCCTCGGTTGGCAGGGGGCGAAGTTTTAGAGATCAGATTAAAACGGGCCCTAAGTAGACCGATCGAAGGCAAGCCCTTACATTCCCCTACCTCCGAAATTAAGTCGCAAAAAAAAGCGTTCAAACCCAAAAAGAATTCAGACAAAAAAAATTTTAAGGGGTTTGTGTTTTTTGCAAGGCGCTTTAATTTTCCAAAAAAACGCGGAGAGAGAAACTAACTATAACCTTTAAAATCAATAATCTAACTTTAGTGAATACCCTTTTCCCTTTACGTGACAAAATTGATCATTTTTGGAAAAAACAAAACAAACCAAAAACCCTTTTTTAATTTTAATACACAGGGCTGAGAAAAAAAATTTTGGTGCCAAATTGGGTGTCTAAAGAAAGCCCCAACAATAGGTGACCCGGGGCCAAAAGCCAGTGGATTTAAATACGGGGGGTTTAAACAGCAGGCTACCCCCATTACAAAAAGGATACGCCCCAATGAGTAGATTTTTTTGCGCATATTTAAAAAAATTTTTGTTGCAAACAAAAATTCTGAAAGAAAATGTTTAACAAAATTCCCCCCGTAAAGCCGCAGGGGAACTTAAAAAACTTTGTAAAAGTTCTGTAGACTGAAAACAGTACTAATTACCCCCCCACCCGACAAAAAGTTATTTTTAAGAACTGGAAAGGGGCTGAAAAACGAGCCCATACGTTGTTTACCAGACTCGGTCGCTTATTTTTCCTTAAATAAGGCCCAACCCCACAGAAATTTCCCCGAAAACCCCCAATAAGCAATCCCCCAGATTTTTTCATTTGCCTTCATTATTGTCAGTCGGATGGGGTTCATTCAAACCAAAAATTTAAATAGAGGGCCTAATGCTGCAGAATACTTCTTTGAACGCATGCAGCAAGTGCGTAACGCCTTTTTTTAAAAAACTGAAACTCTCAGACATTATTTTGACGCCTGAAGACCAAGAACAGTATGACTCAGCCACACATTGTTGGATTTGTGGGCGGCCTTGGTTGCCGACGGTTTAGGCCTCTCATCAGACGCAGAGAATCCAACAGTAAGACACCATGATCACATTAGCGGAAAGTTCAGAGGAGCAGCGCACAACAACTGCAATCTTCAACTAAAGTTTGACCCTAAGACATGGAAGCTGCCCATCTCTTTCATAACTTGCGAGGTTACGACTCTCATCTTATAATGCAAGCAGTAACCGGCGACTCCAGGGTAACATGCATTGCACAGTCATCAGAAAAGTACATGTGTTTCACTTTAAATAACATGTCTTTTATGACTCTATGCAACACCTGATGGGATCATTAGAGCGCTGGCTATCTCCTTAAAGTCCTGCCCATAACAGAAGAATATTTTGACCCAACTCTTGTTAGAAAGGGCGTTTACCCTTATGAGTACATGAACAGTTGGGAAAGGTTTGATGAAGATTCACTTCCGCCTAAAGGCGCGTTCTTTTCTAGTCTTAGAGGAAAGGCATCAGCGATTCTGATTACCAGCATGCTCAAGATGCGTGCAGAAGTTAGATTCTAAAACGATGGAGACTATCATGATTCAATACTTGATGGCAGATGTCCTGTTTGTTGGCGGACGTCTTTGAAAATTATAGAAAGACCTGCATGAAACATTATAGCCTGGATCCCGCGCATTACATTTCTGCGCCTGGGATGAGTTGGGACGCTTTCTTAAAATTTACAGGAATACAGATATGATCTATTGTCAGATTTACCAATGATTCAGATGATTGAAACGGATTGCGTGGAGGAATAGTATGGCGTCGCATCATTACTGTAAAGCAACAACAAATACTTGGACGACTATGATCCAAGTAAAAGGTCTAACTATCTCATGTATCTAGATGCAAACAATCTGTATGGTGGGCAATGGCGCAATCACTTCCATTACGCAATTTAAAATGTACACTGGCGCGGACGAATAATATTCAAAAGGCATAAAGTGTTGAACAGTTTAACGCCCGATCGACATCGGGGCTTTATTCTAGAAGTTGACTTAGAATATCCTCATGAACTCCATGACCTACATAATGACTACCCATTAGCAGCAGAAAGTCTAAGATGAATCCAAGAGAGCCGCCTAAACTTGTGCCTAATCTCGAGGCAAAAAAAAATTATGTCTGTCATTACAGACTTCTACAATTTTATTTAGACATGGTTAAAGTTGACAGCTGTTCATCGTATAATTGCTTTTGATCAAGAACAGTTGATGAAACCATACATCATGAAGAACACTGATCTTAGAACTAAATCCACAGATGCTTCAGAAAAAGACTTTTTCAAGCTGATGAACAACAGCTGTTTTCGGAAAGACATGGAAAATCTGCACAAGCGCAAAGATGTCAGATTGGTCACCAAAGAGAACGAAGCAATTAAGCTGACTTCAAACCTAATTATCAGGACTTAGAAGATTTCATGATGGCTTTTTGCATAATGATGAAAAAAAAGAAAGTCAAATTGGACAAACCTGTAATTTATCGGGTTACTGTTTTAGAATTATCAAAGCTTTTGATGTTAGAATTTCTTTATGACTACTTTAAACCTCGTACGAGAGTCCAGAGTACTTTACACAGATACAGATAGTTTTGTTATAGATATCCCTACTGAAGACATCTATAAAGACATGGAAATAGAAGTAGCTAAAGGGCATGCGGGATGGTATGATACATCTGATTACCCTAAAGATTCGCCTTTACATTCACCCGTTAATAAGAAGTTTAGGAAAGATGAAGGATGAATTATCTGGAGGGGTGATTAAGGAGTTTATTGTTTAAGGTCGAAAATGTACAGTATTTCGGGCCAGGAGAAAACTATTAAGAAAGCAAAAGGAATATCTCGCAGTGTTGTGCAGTCAAACATATCACATACAACTACAAAGAAGCATTGTTGACAATAAACTTTTCGTCATGACAACGTAAAACTACGATCTAATCTACATGAGATTAACACAACTGTTGTAACAAAGAAGTCATTAGATAGAACAAACACTAAACGAGTATTTGTTAAACCAGAGATTTCATATGCAATTGGCACTGGAGAACAGCATAAACAGGGGGTTTATATTTTTCATCAACTTTTATTATAAGATCAATCATATCTTCATCCAGTTCACTAATTCTTTTTTCATGTTTGCTTGATGTGCTCGAATTTTTTTTATTATTTCAAGATATTCTTTTTCCCAATTTGGGATTTTGGGTTGTAGGTGATCTGGATGTTTAGCATGCATTGATTAATCCTCACAAATGTTCCCTGAATAGCAAACTCATATCAATGATTCCCGTATCATTTTCAAGGTCTCTTCCTTTACCATTCTTGTTTCGTTCTGTGCTTCCTTTCTGAGCTTCCATTTTAGACTCAAATATATTTATGTAAATTAAAAATTAAATTAAGCAACTGGAACAGCATAATTATATTTCCTTCTTCACCGAGGGCTTCACCGAGGGGTTTATATTTTTCATCAACTTTTATTATAAGCTCAATCATATCTTCATCCAATTCAGCTTAAATGTGCTTGAATTTTTTTTATATATTTCAAGATATTCTTTCCCCCATATCTGATAATCAAAATTTGGGATTTTGGTTGTAGGTGATCTGGATGTTTTAGCATGTATTGATTAATCCTCATAAATATATTCTAATAGCAGAATTTTTTTTCAAATGATTCTTGTAACATTTTCAAGGTCTCTTCCTTTATCATTCTTGTTTCCTTCTGTGCTCCATTTTAGACTCAAATATATTTTGTAAACTAATTAAACAACTGGAACTGTGTCTGGCGGGATTATCTGCAGTTCTTCCTTCACAAAAGATCTTTGGGGAGCTGGTTGTTTTGTTGTGTCAGTTTCTCGTAAATAATACACGGGCGGATTCATTTTTACAATTCTTTTTATTTCATATGGATCAACACTCCAAACTGGATCTGTTGCCCTGATGCGAGTGTCCCCTTCTGCTTCCCCCGGTAAATAAGGGTACCTTACTTTCAAACCAAACGGTAATAGTTTGCCGGATGAACTGGCGTCTCCTTCAACAACATCTATTGTTTTTTTTTTTATTGCTTGTACTGGTTTTAGCCCTTTAAATTCTTCATTATTCATTGCGCGCAAAACTGAGGGCAGTCTTCTAACCCATTCTGTGTTGCGAGAATTGTCAATCAGCTCTCTGTGATACTGGTAGGAAAAAAATCTTTCAGATAACTGTTTGTTAAAGTTTTCAACTAAAGCCTGTGATCTGTGAACTCCTGGAATGCCTCTTTTAATGGTAACTCTATGTTTTAACAATAATTGATTCACTCGACCTTTAAATTCTCTTCCATCATCGACTTGAATCATGCGAGGATAAGTTAAGGGGCCTCGTTGGTATATCAGTTGTATAGCGACAGCAACAGCAGAAGCACTCTTTTGTGTTAATGGTTCCGCATCTTTGTATCTTGAAGCTATGTCAATGACTGTGAGTGCGTACTTAAATCTTTTTCGTCTAATCGTATCGTGGGGTAAATATAGAAGATCCATTTGATGGGTGTTGTTCGGTATTGTATTCACAAAGTGTGGTCTCTGTATTCGTCTAGGCGCAGGTAAATAAATTTGCCAAATCGCTTGTTTAGATAACCATTCCTTTGCTGTTTGTTCACTGACTCCCGCTGCTTGGCTTAGCTTTTTATTGCCGTGATTCCCTTCCAATATCCTTTTGGCGAATAATAGATTTGTTCATTTTATCAGCCAATATTATGCGCAACAAAATACACAACGGTCATACCAAAGACGATAAACACGATTTCTTGCATCTTTTGTTTTTTCTGATGGCTGATAAAAGTCACTGAATTTTGGTGGGGGCAATGTCTCGATTGGTTTGCCTGTTACAAGATAATAATTCTTTTATTGCTTGATCAACATCTTTAAATGTGTAAGCTGCATGTCCCTGTTTTTTTCAGTTTGTCATTAATAAAATCTAGCTGCTCAATTCTCTGCTTTTCATAGTAATCTTGTGCTGCAGCTAGTTGCTCCATAGCTTTGTTATGTCTTTTTCTCTCACCGTCATCCCGCAGTTTACTAAATGCGTAATTACTTCCGCTAAAAGCAAGCACATTAACCACAGCGCCGCCTATCATCATTACGAATGAAGCCATTTTTATAAATGTATTTTTATTTTACATATTTATACTGTCTGGAATTATTCCTTGCTTAACTAGAAAATCTTTCGTAGCAAATGAAGCTGTAATGATAGCAATTAGCTTTGCTGAATCCTCAAAGTCTAGTTTGCCAAGATCTGCTGGTTTAATTTTTAACAAGCTTTTACCAAGCATTGTGTATCCTATACTTAGGCCTCCAATAACAGCAGAATGGATACAAGATTGGTAACAGTCTTTCGGTGCTCATTATTAAAAACAAAATAATAATTATATTTAGTAATAAAACATGAACACCGATGATCTACTAAAACCTTCCTGAACTTATGATTACAAATGAACAGGTTGATGAGCAAGCTATTATCCCCAAAAAGGAAAGGCTGTATTCTTTGGCAGCATGTGGAAAAACAAAACAGTTCCTCGGAAATGAATTCAGCATAGAACAGATTCAACAAATGTCGCCACAAGACATTGTAAAGTATCATAACAGGTATGAAGCGCAACTAGGATCAAGAATGGTAAAAAAGTGTAGGACAAACGGTTCTTAGTATGTACACTAAACTAGTAAGTAAATTTGCGCCTATTGATTCTGAACAAGATTTTATGTATGATTTAACGCAGGATCCAGTTTTTAACAAAGACATTAAATCTCTAGGATGTGATCTATACTACAGATTTGGAACATTACTGTCGCCATTAATCATGGGATTAATTACTTTTAATCATATAGATTTATTTCCCTTCAAAATGACTGAGCCAGAAAATCAGCAGAATCAGAAAACATTGAATCGGGTGGAGAAAGTGTGTAAAAAACCGCCTCATCCTGGACGCGTGCAGCAGGAAAAAGATTACAGAGTGGAACAAACGAACAAAATTAATGTTACAATCACAGAATATACTCATAATGAAAAATGCCAGAACCGCAGCCAGTTTTTTCAACGCCGGCTAAACAACACCAGAACAAGTGATCAAACCTACAACAACAACGCCAAAGTCTTCAGGGAATTTTCTTGAAGAAAATGTTATTTTGCTGCATTGCTGCTGGGGTGTTATTACGGTTATAAAATATATAAACAAAGACAGCGAAAACGAAGCAGTCAAAAAAATCTCAACCACTAAATATAGAAGCTGAACAAAAAAGCATCCCAGAACCGCCAACAACAAAAGTTCATTTTGATACATTCAGATGCAATAATAACTTTAAGAACTTAATAAATAAATATAAGTTAACTTGAATAAGAACTTGTTTGTATTAAAGGATAACTTAAGTTAAGAACTTAGGGTGACTTAAGTAAGAACTTGAGGTAACTTGATTAAGAACTTGAGGTGACTGAGTAAGAACTTAAAGGTGCCTTAAGTAAAAACTTGAGTAAGAACTTGAGTAAGAACTTGAGGATGACTTGAGGATGACTTGAGGACAACTTAAGTAAGAACTTAAGGACAACTTAAGGATGACTTAAGTAAGAACTTAGAGGCGACTTGGTAACTTAAGTTAAGAACTAGAAGTGACTTAAGTGTGGTGCATGCGTGGAGTGGGGCGGGTGGGGTGGGTAGGTGTGTGTGCGCGCACCTTTGATTATTTATAAGAAACAGATGTTCAGAAAAATAATATAGTTATTATCAGTAAAAATGCTATAATTTTAAAAACAACTACAAATTATAATAATAAACTTACCTTAAATGTCTTGTGAATCCTCTGCCACATCCCATTGAGTATTTAATTCATCAAGAGCAGCTTTCACATTTTTTTCTTTATCAATCAATGATTTTAATTTTTGTCCTTCTAGTTTTACTCTTTCCCTTCTTGTTTCACTCTTTGTCTCTTTATCTTTCTCAACTCTTTTCTCTTTTTTCGCTATTTGCTCTTCCAAATGTTCTTTTTAAATGGAGCGCTGGCCAAAAAACTTTCAACAGTTCTTGATGTTCCCGATGTTGTTGCCTGATCCGTCATTTTAAAACTAACTACATGTCTCCAAGAACACATAACTATAAACAGTGCCAAAACCTTTTTATATGTCCAACCCCAAAAAACAATGCCAACCCCAGGAACAATTCACAGGTCAAACCGAAAATAAATGGGCCACACAAGCAGAAGTAAGTCACAAAACTTGCTTTAACATAGATATTCTTTGAGCTTGTCAACGTCTTTATGCCAACGCCGCCACCAAAGACTGTTTGGTGCCACGAAGGTTGCAGTGCAGATTGAAGCAACGAAGCCGTGATTGGTCAAACACATAGAAACCAAGGAGGGTACCTGGCACTGGTAATATGAGAAAAGTAAATGACGGGGGCAACACCCCTAATTGCTAGTGCCGGCATAAAAACATGTAAAGGGAAAGACAATAGCGGGGTTGTGTCGGGCCCCCAAAATCAGCTAATTACAGGTATCACAGGAGCCACACGGGCCGCTGTACCTGGCACCGCCTGGCACCGGTCTAATACGCCCCTGCCACAATCTACAAGCCCTCTAATTAGTTCTGTGCGCGATCGCGTTGGTTAATTGTGGGTGCATGTGTGTTCACAAGCGAACCTACGGGGTGGAGAACGCTACAGAAATGTATCCTGTATTTATCGCGTCATGCCACTCGTGCGTGTGGTGTGTGGTGTGTGTGTGTGTGTGTGTGGTGTGTGTGTGTGTGTGTGTGTGTGTGTGTGTGTGTGTGGTGTGTGTAGGTGTGTGTGTGTGTGTGTGTGGTGTGTGGTGTGTGTGTGTGTGTGAGAGAGAGAGAGAACATAAAATGTCTGGTTCTGGCTCAGCAGCTCGAAACTTTGTTGAGAGCTGCTGAGCCAGAACAGACATTTTACTGTTCCTCTCCTCCCCACATACCTCAAAGACACTACACACACACTTAACATGATTAATTCATACAACACAGATCCCATTTCCAACCAAGCCTCCTCTTTACACTTGACGTCGTCTCTCTCTACACTTCCATCCCTCATGCTGATGGACTGAAGGCCCTCGCATTCTTTCTTAACAAACGGCCCCTTAACCAACAACACCCTCCCACAGCTACACTGGTCAGACTTGCAGAATTAGTCTCACCCTCAATACTTTTGAATTTAACAATCACACATTCTCACAAATCATGGTGTTGCTATGGAACCAGATGGGACCATCCTATGCCTGCCTCTTCATGGACACCTAGAACACCGCTTACACCTCTACACAGCCCTACACAAGCTCTACAAAAGATACATAGATGAGGATTGGGAGCCACATCCATGCCAGAACAGACCTCCAGAATTCCTCAACTTGCACAGACCTTCTCCATCCATCAGCGACCCACACCATTTCACAGTCATTAATTTCCT
>JAFLJL010004634.1:0-5000 GCA_018398815.1 Conus ventricosus
TTTTAGGAAAACAGCACTGAGAACAAAAGCCGCGCTTTCTTTGGGATGTTAACACGCACGGGCGAACGTTAGACTTGTTTTTGATTGATGTCGACTTCCTGTTTCTCCATCGTGTCTCTAGCGTGTCGAAAACCATCTGGATTCCAGGGCGTTCTTTTCTTTCTTTTTTTTTTTTTTAAACTAGGATTTACAATGTGAATGCCATCAGCTTGTTCGAATGATGCTAGTGTTACTGCAAAACGGAATAACCGAATCTTTCTTTCTCTCACTTTTTTTCCCCCATGTTTTTGGCAATGTGCACACTGCTTGAAAAAAAAAAAACAACAACAGACGGACAGGAAACTTTCTGTCTCTGTCTGCCTGTCTCACTGTCTGCCTGCCTGCCTGTCTGTCTGTTTGTCTGTCTGTCTGTCTGTCTCTCTCTCTCTCTCTCTCTCTCTCTCTCTCTCTCGCTCGCTCGCTCGCTCGCTCTGTCTTCTCATTCTCTCTCTCTCTCCCCTCCCTTTCTCTCCCTCTCCCTCCCTCTCTCTCTCTCTCTCCTCTCTCTCTCCTCTCTCTCACTCTCTCTCCCTCGCTCTCTCCGTCTGTCTTTCTCTCCCTCCCCCCTCCCTCCCTCCCTCCCTCCCTCCCCTCTGTCCCTCTCTCTCTCTCTTTCTCTCCCTCTCTCTCTTTCTCTCTCTTTCACTCTCTCTGTCTCTCTCTCTCCCTTTCCTCTCTCTTTCCCTCTCCTTCCCCCTCTCCCTCTCTCTCTGTCTCTCCCCCTCCCCCCCCCCTCTCTCTGCTTGGATGTGCCTGTGTATATTAAGTTGCAAGGATTTTAAGTAGGTTTGTGATTTCAACCTCAAATCATTTGTTCTTTTTCTTCTTCTTTTTTTTTTTTTTTTTTTGTGTGGTAATACATGGTTCTGGTAATACATGGTTCTAAGTGTTCAACTGGCTTACAGGACCAGGACGACTTTTGCGGTCGACTGGGCAAAAAAACATGGATGCGAGAGAGTGTGTGTGTTGTGTGTGTGTGTGTGTGTGTGTTTGTGTGTGGTTTCTCTCTCTGTGTGTGTGTGTGTGTGTGTGTGTGTGTGTGTGTGTGTGTCTGTGTGTTGTGTCTGTCTGTCGGTCTGTCTTGTCTCCACCTATCCACCCGATCGAGGGCCCGGCCTGAGGGCCGGCCCATATTAATGCCATTAGCTATGGGGATGTGTGTGACAGAGAACGGGCAGGAGTTCTTCACGGGCTACCACCAGCCGCCCTACGGCGAGTTCTTCATGGGGCAGGGCCCGCAGGACGGACCCCCGGGGGCCCTCAACTTCCTCCCCCGCCCAACCAGGGCACCCCGCCCATCCTGGACCAGGCCATGCATCCGCAGGGTGAGTGTCTGTGCTGCTTGGCGTGAAGGGAAGTGTGTGTGTGTGTGTGTGTGTGTGTGTGTGTGTGTGTGTGTGTGGTGTGTGTGTTGTGTGTGTGTGTGTGTGTGGGGTGTGTGGTCTGTGTGTGTGTGTGTGTGTGTGTGTGTGTGTGTGTGTGTGTGGATGTGGTGTGTGTGCGTGCGTGTGTGTGTGTGTGGTGTGGGGTGGGTGGGTGTGTTTGTGTGTGTGGGTGGGTGGGACGGGGGGGGTGGGGGGTAGTGTGTGGGGGGTGGGATGGGGGTAGTGTGCGTGTGCCTGTGTGTGTATGTGTGTGTGTGTGTGTGTGTGTGTTTCTGTGTGAGATGTGTGGTGTGCCTCTGTGTGTGCACACGCGCGTGCGCACGTCCGTTTTCTCTCTCTCTCTCTCTCTCTCTGTCTCTCTCTCTCAGTACGTGTTTTAGTGACCCCGCTCTATCTCTCTACCTCCCTCCTCCTCCCCCCCCCCCCCCCCCCCCCCCCTCTCTTGGATCACTCTGATGCATTGGAGAAGAAGAAGAAAAGAAAATTTTAAAAAAAAAGCGGAAATGATTTTAATACCAGCACGAGGAGCAGTGAAAACCGATCTTAATAATAAAACAAAATAAAGGGAACTGAAGAGAAATGATGCAGTCAACAAGAACACTGATTTATGACGCAAGCAAGACATGAGGAAATCAAGATGGAAAAAGAAGAAGACAGAAAGAAACTGGAGCGGGGGGGGGGGGGGGGGGGGGGGGGGGGGGGGGGGGGGAGGGGGGGTAGGAAAGAATAATGATAATCGAAAAAAAAAAAAGAACGATTATAAAACAAAAACCCGTCTTGTGCAGTCTCTCCACCGTACCCTCCCACCCAGCTCCTCTCTCTCTCTCTCCTCTCTCTCTCTCTCTCTCTCCTCTCTCTCTTCTCTCTCTCTCTCTCGCTCTCTCTCTCTCTCTCTCTCTCTCTCTCTCTCTCTCTCCTCTCTCTCTCTCTCTCTTCTCTCTCAAGGGAGGACTCGAGAAACAAGATGGCAGCCCGGTTGTGTAGAGGCGACCCCTGGTTCCCAGGCGGGTATCAGGGGAGGCGATCTAGCAATCAGCCATTTGTAATTAACCAGCGCTATCCGGGAGCCCCCGCCTCCTAGCCGGCCTGAGCCGCGGGGCCCACGGAGGCATAAATCATAGCAAGACTGTCGGGGGCCCTCGAGCAAGCCTCCGCGATGTATGGGTGCGTGTGCGGGTCGTTGCGGAGTCCCAACCACCCCCCCCCCCCCCCACCACCACCCCCCTCCCACCTTCACTCCATCCATCCGCCCTAACCCGTCACTCTGCCTCTTCTTCTTCAGTCCCCCCCCCCCCCCCCCCCCCACACACACACACACACACACACACTTTCTCCTTCTTCCAAACCTCTCCGTCATCACACCCACCATCATCGTCTCAAACCCCGCAAGTCTGCCTTTTTTTTTTTCTTCTTTTTTCTTTCTTCTTCCTCACGATCTGACGATGACGAATGCGTGGACGCGTTAGACGTAGTCTTTCATTTCTTTTCGGTTTTGTTTTAGTTTTGTCTCCTCCTCCTTGTACAGTCTTGAAGTGGGTTTAGACGCAAGTGTGTGTGCTTGTGCGCACGTGAACGTGCTCACGCGCACAAGCACACACACACACACACACACACACACACACACACACACACACACACACACACACACACCACGAGAGAGAGAGAGACAGAGAGAGAGAGAGAGTGTGTGTTGTGTGTGTGTTTTACCATCAAGAAATTCACAGACTTCATCGCAGGCAGAACACAAAACTGGATGACATACATGAACATTTATTCACAAAACTAAGACCAATTCAGGCTCCAAATGGCCGCGTGGTTTAAGCACTGTTCTCTTGACCGAAAGATCGTGGGTTCACTCCTCCCACCCGCAAGAGACAGGCAAGGTTGCAGAAGATTTTTTTTTGTTTGTTTCTACGTCGAAGTTACTATCTGCGCAGACTCTTCTTACCCCTTCCAGCAAAGTCAGTTATGAAGGCGAGGTCTTATGTGTGAACAATGCTTTGAAATAAATGAATAAATGAATGAATGAATAAATGAATAGATAGATAAATAATAACTAAGCAAGTGCACAGTATGAGATATTTGTTTAGCGCACGTTCCAGAGACCTCTTCGCAGACCGACTAGCGCTCAGTCCTTCGTTTGCAGGTACTACACGTTGTGCAATGGGCATACACAAGGTCTGAAGTTGCAGCCTCACGCCTGCCTGCTCAGTCCACACGTTATCACACTAACATCATAGTAGCAGTCACACTAACATCATAGTAGCAGTACGATGCACTTCTTTCGGAAGAGACGTGTTTTTGTACTTCCAGTTCTTATAGAACAGGGAGTACTTTACAATGTCTGTCTGTCTGTCTGTCTGTGGTCAAAATGTGTTCCACTCGCTCCAGACAAAACGTCTGGGCCGATCTTTCTGAAAATTTGTACGTATGTTCATTAGGGGTCACGGATGATGCCTTAATGTTTTTATTTTTTTTTTACCAGAATAGCCGTTCTACGGTTGTAACAGCCCAAAACGGTTTTTCTTCTTTATGGAATATCTCAGAAAGTATTTGTATTCAAGATAAACTGGGAGTACGTTCATAGGCTTTGCATCTTGTTAAGATAAACTGGGAGTACGTTCATAGGCTTTGCATCTTGTTAAGATAAACTGGGAGTACGTTCATAGGCTTTGCATCTTGTTAAGATAAACTGGGAGTACGTTCATAGGCTTTGCATCTTGTTAAGATAAACTGGGAGTACGTTTATAGGCTTTGCATCTTGTTAAGCCTGTCTTGAATGTAATGAGAGAGTTTCAGCGTCTGTGACGGTCACACTCGAAACGGATAAATAAATAAATAAAGTGCGAAGAACTTTTACACATACCCTTTTTCTTGAAAAGAATTGATAGCAAGTCCGCCAAGCAACAGGGACAAACAAAATTACAAGACAAAACACGACGCGTTTCGAGCTTTTAGGTCTCCTTCAAGCAATATTGATATGAGAAAATAAGCAATTGCTCTTTCTTCGTTTCAAGTGTTCCGAATGTTGTTTATCTTTCGTGAAGAAGATTACGAGGTCGAAACGCGTCGTTAATATGAGAAGACGAAGTGGTTGCACGTTCTTCGTTTTCATTGTCCTGGATGTTGTTATTCTCGTCTGAGGAAGACCTAAGAGGGCGAAACGCGTCGTGTTTTGTCTTTCAGTTTGTCTGCCCCTGTTGTTTGGCGGACACGCTGTTAACGATTCTGTTTAAAATTGCTTTCAATTTCTGCCCGCAGTGACATCACATTGACACACACACACACACACACACACACACACACACACACACACACACACACACACACGTTAAATCCCAGTGTCATTCGCAGAGCCATCGTTTGCCGCCAAGATGGATGACACACGCGGAAGAATACGTGACGCACTTGTGTCGTGTGTGGGTATCGTCCCCGAAGACGGACTGTAGCCGCCTCCATACGCAAAAAAACCCCAAAAACAAACAAACGAAACATCGTCGCATTGGTTAAACCTTTAGGACCGAGAAAGTAACACGAAGCCCGGATGCGTTGCTTTCTTTCTTCCTTTCTTTTTCT
>JAFLJL010004634.1:10000-12500 GCA_018398815.1 Conus ventricosus
TTGCCCGGCTTGTCTGGCTCCCTCTGATTAGAGTTCTAGGGCCGGTCTCTGGCGGGATTATCGTGTGGGGTCTGCGGGGACGAGAGAGGGAGGGGAAGGGGGACGCGGGGGGGGGGGGGGGGGGGGGCGGGGCATTGGCGCGAACTCGCACGCGCACGCATGCACGCATGCATGCATGCACGCACGCACGCACACACACACACACACACACACACACACACACACACACACACACACCGTCTCTGTCTTTTTCTCTCTCTCTCTCTCTCTCTCTCTCTCTCTCTCTCTCTGAGTATTCCTCTTGTTTGGTAACCAGCAAGAAGGCAGTCCAAAACTGGGTGCATATTTTCACGTTCTTTCACGAAAATCGCTTCCATTATGCCAGTTGTGGGACCGACCGCCATCTCGTTTAAAAGAGAACTGCTTTGTCCTTTGTCTCGAAGACGATGTGCTTATCGTCATTTAAAACACCGAAGGTCGAGTAAGACCCACTTGTAGTGAGTACTGAAGACAAAGCGCGCCAGCTCCCTGTGCTACAGAATCCAGACTGACACTGTCGTATCTAGCAGAACATGTCCATGGTGGTTTGTTTGAGACAGGAGGAAACCGGATGCACACAGAGGCTCCGAGAGAGGAGAAGGTGGCAGGTGTTTCCACATCATCGCTTGGTCATTTTTCTCTTTCCCCAACACTCCCAGGAAACTGGACTGCTGTGAACACATTCACTGGAAAATCCTATCAGTGAAAATCCTGAACGTGCACGGGCGACACGATCCGCCGTCCCACTTTCAGACCACTGAGTGTCACTCTGACCACTCCGCCTTGGCTTAAGGCTGTGTCAGGCCAATTGACATCGGCTAGAACACCAAGGCTACATCAAAATGTTGTTATGCTCTGCATAGTTATGCAGGGATTGTCTTCAGTCGTGACAAGCTCCTAGCATAACATTATCAGTCTCCAAACCAACCCCCCCCCCCCGAAGTCGGAGTGTGGCTGCCCATGTGGCGGGGTAATCAAGAACGGTCGCACACGTAATGTTCTCATCCCCAGCTGATGCATTTGTACCATAGTGTTCAAGTACTTCGGCTGTTTGGATGATCCCAGGAATCTTTTAGCCAGGGTACGACAACAACAACAACAATAACAACAACTCTGACCAGGAGACAGTGACCGTGACTGAAGCTGACGTGACTCTGGAAGATGAAGCTGCTGGCAGACACAAAAAAAGACCACGCCCTGGAGTGTAGTGGTCAGCCCTTGACCCAGTCTACGACACTGACAGACCGCACAGACGATATGGTGACAGTGCCAGACCTACGCACCTCGCGTCATGAAAAAGGAAGGCAGTCTCAAACTACCAATGGATTATTCAAAACAAAAAACAAAAAGAAAAGACTACAAAATAACTCGCAACGACAAGCTTCCGGTGTGCCGTTTGAGACGTGCAGGGACATAGCTGTGCTGTGGACGAGGAACCTCGAAAGAGATGAACAGCTGTGACACGGCATCAGGCGCGAGGACGACTCTGCCACAGCTGGTGAGGATGGTGAAACCACAGGCTGTCTTCCCTGGGAACTAACTGCAACACTCTGCATCTGTCTACACTACAGCTACGTATGTCGTCACACACACACACACACACACACACACACACACACACACACACACACACACACACAAACACACGCACATACACACACACACACGCACACACACACACACACACACACACACACACACACACACACACACACACACACACACACACCACACAAACACACGCACATACACACACACACACACACACACACACACACACACACACACACACACACACACACACACACACACACACACAACACACATCCGTCCCTCTAGTGACCACATCGACAATATGCCGGTGTGTCGTATCCAGTCAACACAAACATCGCGATCTGGACTCCACGACGCGAACAATATGTTCATTTTTATCTTATGAAATAGTGATTATATTCGTTTGTTTTAATTTCCGCCCTATCTCACCCTGACCTCCCCCCCCCCCCCCCCTAACACACACACACACACACACACACACACACACACACACACACACACAGAGAGATACAGAGAGAGAGAGAGACGCACACACACACACACACACACACACACCACACACACACAACCGGCGCGCGCGCGCGCCAAAAACCTGACGCAATAAATCATTCGTGTTCGTATTATTATGCTCTCTCTCTCTCTCTCTCTCTCTCTCTCTCTCTCTCTCTCTCTCTCTCTCTCTCTCCGGACCTGATACAGCCTCGACGGCCCGTTAAGCTGCAAATAATAACATGGATGAGAAGCAAACTGATCGTTGATTTAGAACAGTGAACTCACAATTTTAAAAAAAAAAATTTTAATAGAAAAAAAAGGCGGTGGAGAAAGAAAACAAGGTTAGTACTTGCTAGAAAATATGTTCCATCATTAGCAATGGAGTGAGGAGGGGGAAAAAAGGGGCTGGTGCCGC
>JAFLJL010004635.1:0-16831 GCA_018398815.1 Conus ventricosus
TTCACAACCAAAAGAGTTTCATACATACTTGCCCAAAATCCTTATCCCAAAGACAAGGAACTTTGCTTTAAATTTGGACCACCACCCACCACCACCCCCCAAAAAAAAACTTTTTTGGGGAGAGGGGGGAGCTAAATCATTCCAACCAAGTCGGCAGAAAGAGTGATTAGCTTTTGTAAATTCATTTTCCTTGCTCATTTTTGAATACCATTTTTTCACTCTTTTCCAAACCCAGGGGAAGAGGGGAAGTTTTCGCCTTCTCCACAACGTGTTTTTACGGGCCCCATGCTGCCCAAATCCTGAGCCCAAGGGTCAAATTGGAGCAGTCAAACGCCTGCGGCCCCAAAGGGTTTACCTTCCGAGCAGTCAGCCCCAGACCCCCTTCTATCCCTATTTAAAAAACTTAATTAACGCTCCTGTCTTAGGCTGGTCATTGCCGGGTTTTTGTCTAGGGCTAGAACCCCCCCCCCCACCCCCCAGGGGGGTTTTATGAGCACAAAAGTCTGGGCTCTTCCCCCCAGCGAACAACCCAGCCAAGCTTTGGGGTTTTTGACCAGTACATAGAAGGCTACAAGGAACGGTTCTACCCCTGCCATGACTAAAGTTGGGGCACTTTCTCCTGGGAAGTGGTATTTGCCGGGTAGCAACACCCCTTGTTTCACATAACCCTTTTTTCGTTTGTTTTTCTGTTCCTCAGTGCAGAAACCGGCCTTCGTATCTCTGCACTTTGTTGTAGAAATTAGTAGGGTTGAAATTTGATATTTAATATGTTAAGAAAGGGTTTTAAAGTGGCACTATCTGTGCTTGTTTTCCCAATGTTTTGGGGCGGAGTCTCTCCCTTTTTTCCCGTTTTGGGGATTTAAAAAAAAATTTTTTCCTTTGAGATATTTATTGCTGGCACTTTTGTGCCATTATTTAATACAGCTTACAGGGCTTTTGTGAGAATCCATGACAGTAAAAAAAAAAAAAAAAGAAATCCAAATTCTGCAAGCAAAGGGGGGGGCAGTTCCTCCGAAAAAATAAAAAATGGGCCTGATTTAGTTCAGGAAAGCTGAATTTGTGAACTCCAAAGGAAATCATTCGGGCATAAAATCATGCAAACTGACACAAGGCAACCGCCCTTTTTTCTCACTTCCTTCCCTTTTTTTTTTTTTCCTCCTGTTTTTGGGTTTTTTTCCAACTGACTGTCTTTTGGGGGATACGGCTTTAGATTGGACGGGCAGAAGGGTTTTCCAAGCGAGCTGTCTGTTGGGGATAGGGCTTTAAGATTGGACAGGTCAAATGGGTTTTCCAGCTGAGCTGTCTTTTGGGGAAAAGGCTTAGTTGACAGGTCAAATGGTTTTTTCCAAAGCTGAGCTGTCTTTTGGGGTTCGGATTAATTGACAGGTAAAATGGTTTTCCAAGCGAGCTGTCTGTTGGGAAAACGGCTTTAATTGGACAGGTCAAATGGTTTTTCCAAGCTGAGCTGTCGTTGGGAAAAGGCATTAATTGGACGGGTCAAAGGTGTTTTCCAAGCTGACTGTCTTTTGGGGAAAAGGCATTAGTTTGGGACAGGTCGAAGGGTGTTTTCCAAGCGAGCTGTCTGTTGGGATGGGGCATTGATGGACGGGTCAAATGGGGGTTTCCAAGCTGAGCTGTCTGGGGATACGGCATTAGTTTGGCGGGTAGAAGGGTGTTTTCCAAGCTGAGCTGTCTGTTGGGATAGGGCATTAAATTTGGGACAGGTAAAATGGTGTTTTCCAAGTTTAGCGTCTTTTGGGAACGGCTTAGATGGAAAGGGTCAGAATGGTGTTTCCAAGCTGAGCTTTGGGTTGGGGGTAGGCATTAGATTGGAAGGTCAGAATGGTTTTTTCCCCAATGAGTGTCTTTTGGGGATACAGATTAATTGGCAGGTCGAAGGGTTTTTTCCCAAGCTGAGCGTCTGTTTGGGATACGGCATAGATTGGACAGGTCAAATGGTGTTTTCCAAGCTGAGCTGTCTTTTGGGGGAACGGCTTTTGTTTGGACGGGTCAAAGGGTGTTTTCCAAGTAGCTTTGTTGGGATAGGGCATTAGATGGACGGGTCAAAAGGGAAAAAACCCCCCCGCAAAATGAAAATAATCAAACAATGACAAAAATTTTCTCTGCGCAAGACCAAACCCTGCCCAGGTGATCCAAAAGTATAAAAATCATAAATGATCAAAAAAATGACTTGTGATGAAAATTGAAATAAACGAACGGGAGACATCACTCCATGTTTCCATACAAACACAAAGCAGGCACATACAAACAAAAAAGATACAGATAAAGCAAAACCATCACTATCAAAAGGGCAAACGACTAAAAACATTCACATTTGGGGGAGCACCAACAAATATACTGACAAAAAGGGGACTATTTTCTTTCCAGCGGGTTGTCCCAAACCCTTCCCTCATCCCCTATGGACCATTGAGCACAAAATTTTTCTGAGTCTGATTGCTGGGGGAGCACTTGGAAAACTTATTTTCCCCAGAGAAGGTGTGCGCTTTATGTGTATGTTTAAGAAATCAACCACACAAATCATTTTAACTACGGGGGTGATAGTACCAAAGAGTTCCGAAACCTAAACCCAAAAAAAATTCCTAAACCCCAAAAACCTAAAACCCAATCTAAAAAAAATAATTTTCAAATTCTTGTAAACCTGAAAATTAAAAACATTCATCGATTCATTCTAACCCCTTTTTTCCAAACACTAAAATACTTACGTTGCTGAATCTGGTATCAATTGTAGTTAAGGCCATGAAGTGTTGAATAAGAAGTTTTTGGGGTTAAAATAGTTTGTTTTTCCAAATGCATACGCCCTTAAAACCCCTTTCCCAAAGATAAAAAACAAACCTGTTGTGAAGTTTTCCCAGAAAATTCTTAAAACGAATTTCACAACACTTTCTTTTTCAAAATTATTGTGGCAAAAAAGAGACTCACAAATATATTTTGTCATCACTAGAAATTCACAATGCGCTTCATTTCCTTTCTACAAGTCCGGGAATTTTATCTGTCGAGGAAAGTTTACTGATTTTTGGGCCCTTTTTTGCAAGAATGGCCTGTTCCAAAGAAGAGAGAAAATTGCTTTGTATCACTAGAACCTCTTAGCAAGCCAACAAGACTCCCCCCAAAGAAAAGGGCAGACAAGTTGGGCAAAAAATCACAAACAACTGCTTTCAGTTTGCTTTCCGTCCCCCATACCGTCTTCGTAACGGTTTTTGGGGGGAAGCTCCATCAACTTTGTAGACTGGCGGGACAGACTTAAATTGCGCCGTGCCCAACTTCTCATAGAAAGAAAGGGCTTTTTTCCCATTTGAGCCTAGAGAAATGTTTTGTTGCATGGCCGCAAAAACAAACTCCCCCTGACCTTTTCAACCAATTCGCCAGACATACCCCTCGCTGTTCCGATCTTGCAACCAATCCCACTCCACTTGTTTTTCACCCCTTTTCTCAAGTAGAAATATCTGCCCCCCAGGGGTAACACCTTCATTTTTGTTTTTGTATCTTGTTTTGAAAGACACAAAGGCACACAAACTAGCTGACAAATGCTGTGACAAGTTTCATTTGCACCAAGAGCTGCATGCTGCTACCCAAGGAAAAACCTCGTTTATTACAACCAAGGAACGTCACTGTCGGAGGCAAATAATCTCCTTGCAACGTCCTTTATCGTCTGCTATTAAACTGGTGTCCCCTTCCTTCAGTCCGGAAAGACTTCCAAACGAAACTCTAAAAACGTAGATTATTTTTTCAGCACGTAAACTACTTCCGAACATTCACGGAAAATTGACCTGAACTATGTACTTGGAAAGAATGTTTATCTAATGTTTTTAACCACATTTTGGAACTCATACGGGCTACTGCTTCAACCTTTTAACTGGCAACACTTCCAAACCCAATCAATCATGGTAAATAGCCCCATCATTGTGGGTAAATACAAAAGTTTTGTCGGACCATCTGAATCAGAAACAAAACCATTGAACAGAACCAAACTGCAGACTTGAATATGATTATGGATTAAACTTACTTTAACAGTACCAAAATGACCGAGGCTGAATGCTGATATAAATGAAACTGAACATAAATGTAAAATTTTTCATTATAAAAGATTAAAGAACAGGTTTACGAACACTGTGCAGAGAGCTCAACCAAATTCCACTAAGTTCTATTTAATTCGGTTGCAGTTCTACATACAAATTCAACAAGTATCAGTTAGTACCTAAATCAGGTCTGAGGCAGAAAAGGCTATTTTTCATACTTTCTCTTTTTTAAACCATCAGTCTTAACAATATTGGCTGTCTGGTTCATACTGATGGTCTGACTGCATCAGATTTATTAAACCATCCCATCCAATCAAAGATCATATTATGCTTCTGCTTATTTTCAAGCCTTTTAATCTGAGCTTTTTTCAACATAATGACATCACATTCAAAGTAAAGTAGAACTCTCTGTTCGAGCCACATAAACTTAGAAATAAACTTTTCTAACTAAATATCACAGTGTAATAACAGTATCACCGATTTTTTTACCGATTCCTTATTACACTCTTTTCCATTTCCTATAAACTTTCTTCCAGCCCCTCCCCAACTCCCTGCATATGCTCCTCCTTTCCTTGCTCTATCTATTACAAACTTATCAAAAATTTTGAATAAAAAAATAATCAGCCTCAAAACAGCATCCCAGAAACATGCACAAATATTCAAAATGACTTTCAAAAATCATCAATATTCAAGTCAACAGAGAAAAGATAGCGTGCAGTGGTATCAAAAGAATGAGTCCATGCAATGTTAACATTTACAACAAAAAAGAAGAATGAGGAAGAAAGAATGACAAACCAGGTCAAAGGCAAATCTAAAGTGAGAACGGACACTGACCAGATGCAAATGGAAATGAAAACCATCAACAACAACAACAAATCTTTGTAGTAAAACCAGGAAATATAAACAATATCTGAAAAAGACATGCAGCCCATAAACACTTCAGCCCTATCTAGGACATTTTTTTTTTCCAGATCATTTTTGAAGGGGAAGGGATGCAAAAGGGGAGGGGGGGAGGATGTTAAAGATCCAATGTACCGGTTTTTGAGTTCTCTTTGCAAACAAGACCGAGACAGACACACAAGATTATGAAAACAACAGGATGCTTTACAAGCACTTCCAATGCGCTGAGCGTAAAGAAAAGGCAACATCTATGTTGACACATCGTCCAACAACAGACAAGTACATGCGGGCAGCAAAGTAAAAGGCATCCAGAAAATGTGACAGACTGAAAACTGATTTGTACATGTGAATGTCTCAAAACAAGCAGCAAGATGTCTGGCACAGTGAGTTATGTAAATCAGAAACAAGGACGAGTGAGTCACTGCCGAGAAATGTTACCTGTGTTGTATACCGGACTTTAATGTGCACAGACACCGAGCTTTCACCTAAAACCTATACAGCAGTCCAGTGGCATTTCAAAACAAATACATCATCATCATCTTTTATAAACTAATGAAAACCAGTTTCCTATCAGATAAACCTTTGGTTGTGCTGATATTTTATATACACATACACACACTACACAGACACGAATACATAGAAATGCATGTACATGTTATCAAAATATACAATACATGCTTCTTTATTTGTTAGTGTTTCAAAACAAACTAAAAAAAAAACAACAACATGTGTATTAACCTCTTCACTGCGCTGTTGACGTACACTGTCCATCATGAAAAGTGCCGCCTGCAATGCGCTGTTGACGAACATTGTTCGTCATGATTCAACACTCTTTCTGTTTCATCCAGCATTGCCGAAAATCCCCCCTATTTATGATTTGATAAGCTCCCTTGACCACTCTTTGCTTTTGGTGTACCATTTGTTCAAGATAATTGGTTCATTTACATACTTATGACGATCGATCAGCAAGGTACTGTGAAGTCCTACTTTCAGTATTCGAAGCCATGGCTGCCCCACGACGAAGGTATACAGTTGCAGAGATTATTGACGAAATTTACCGAGATGAAGATAGTGGAGATGAAGATTTTGATCCAGCTGGCATGAATGACTCGTCGTCTGAGTCAGACTCAGAGCATGGAGATCCAATCATTCAAGACGCAGGTGAGTGTACTTGAGAGATTCGTTCAATTTTTATAACATAATGGTGTTGCTTTTCTTTTCAGTATAATTGTGAACAGAACAACCAAGTATGTGTATTGTATGTCTGTACCGCTGATCGGGGCGCGTCAGCGAGCGAGCCAGTCATCAATGACCAGTGTGCTTGACCGACTTTCAAGGCGTTGGGCTCGTGTGCCACTGTCAGTTGCTCGCTCGCTCGCTCTCAGTCACACTGAGTGTGTTTGGTTTGCTTGTGGTTTACAATGTTTCTTACAACTCTTCCACTATGCCCTGTGTGTGTTCGTGTGAGGGGCAGGGTGGGAGTAGGGGGAAATGTGTGTGTGTATGTGTGGTTGTGTGTGTGTGTGTGTGTGTGTTGTGATGAGATACTATTTTCTAGAAAACAGAAAGCACAGTGATAAATAAACACTGATCTAAACAATGTTGCAGTGAAGTTTACTTGTTCAGAAGCATAACTCATGGATTGTTTGCAGTGTTTGCTTGATGAAAATGAAAGGGGGGCGTGGCATGCTAATGACCCAATTTCAGTTGTGCATGTTTGTTCGCTTATAGTGTGTGCATGTGTTTGTGAATATTTTCATAAACTGAAAGCAAGAGTAGATACAAAAAAATGTTATCATTTTGAAGTGATTTTGTGTGCTGTTTATTTGAGTTTCATTGGACTAACAGAAGGGGGTGTGGCTTGTTTACACTTCTGTGTGTGTGTGGGTGTGTGTGTATGTGTGTGTGTGTGTGTGTGTGTGTGTGTTCAGTGTGTGTGTGTGTGTGTGTGTTGTACATTTTCTTTTTTATTCATGAAATATTCTGTGGAAAATTGAACTCTTGCTTTCAATGTGTTACAGCATAGGCTGATGCAGCATGGAGATGATGTTCAGCCTGGACCTGCTGGTGCTGGGCCTGTTGCTGGACCGCCGGTGATGGATGCAGAATACACACATTGTGTTCAGGAAGGATGGTCACAGCAGCTCCTTCCTTGACTTCCAGAAAGAAGTCATGAATGAGATGATTTTGGGCGATAAAGATCCAGCTAATGCTGAGGACGACCATTGGCTGCAGTGTTGTGTGCTCGAACTTCAATCGGTGGCTGCCCCCTACCAAATAAAGGCACGGCTCAAAAGCGGAGCCGTACGCTGCTGGAAGAAGGGCAGAGGAAAGAATCACATGTATTACTGCCAAGTACTCCCAAAACAGCAAACCAGGATTGTGTTTGGAAGCACTGCTTCCGGAACTAACACACTCAGTGTTTCTACGTGATAGAAACTGGGAGATCTACACACCTTTCGTTCTTTTGTGGCTAGGCTGTGAGTGTTGTGCTGACACTGCTTCATGGTCTTTGTACACTGTATAACTCCAACACAAATTGTGTGCTATAAACTGCAGTGAGGTCAGCATCATTTATTAGATCAGATTGATCACGTCTTCATTCTTTATATTATGTTTCAAGGATTCACTGTGACATTCGGCCATACCCATTTCATTATATTTTTGTACAACACAGATTTTCATTTATTTTCCCTTTCTATACTTTTTTACTATCTCAGCAATATCTTCTATCTATAAAGCAAATTGAGTCATAGCACATTGGGCTGATTTTTGTGTTTTCGGACTTCTACAGGCGACAGAAACCGGGAGATAAACGCCTTTCATTCTTTGTGTGGCTAGACTGTGCTTGTTTACGACACTGCTTTCCTGGATCATTGTACACTGTAATGTTCAACAATATGTGCTATGAACGCTGTGAGCTCCAGCTATCCCTATAACTCATGATTGTTTTTTCATTTTTTTGTATTGCCATTTCAAGGCGTTCAGTGTGATCATTCTAGCATATCATTCCATTTTGTTTTGTTACAAAACAGATTCTTCATTACTTTCCTTTCATTTGATACATACTTTATAGTAGCTATCTTCAATATCTTCTGAATGAAAGCAAATGAAAACATAGGCGTGATTTTGTGGTTTTTCTAGAAAAAAATTCTTAGCATGGGACTAGCAAAATGATAGCACGCAGTGGTTAAATAACCCCTTAATACTTGTATTCCATCTTTCAGATTCATTTTGAATGCTTAAACACTCACAAACACCAATCACAAACACACTCACCTTTCTACAGAACTTCACGTTGAAAAAAATTCATTACCCTCCAAAGTAATCACATTTTTTAGCTCATGCATAAGAAAAAAAAACCTTCACTACTAATCAATGTATGCACGCAAAGCAACCAAGCAAAACCCAAACGATATCCGTGTAAAATACTGAATTCGAAAGGCAATCAGAATTCTGGACATGAATGACAGCAAAATGAGAGCACAGCTACCTTGCGAGCTTTCAACGTGTGCGGACTTGGTGTGGTGTGTGTGACATAAGCGTCGTTTTTGACAGGGGTATTGTGGAGTAGCTTGCGCCAGAAATTCATCATCCTCTTCCTTCCGTTTAGGCTCTATTCTTTGCTGCAAAGAAAACGAGGATATCTCTCATATTTACATGTGAGTATGAGCATCAGCATAGATCATGTCAAGTTTTTTTAACAACTCAACAAAATTTTCATTTTTTTTTTTCTTTTCAGCTGACGCCAACCATAAAGCCTTAGCTCTCTTTTGGGCTACAGATGACTAGAAGACACTGCTCAAAGCTGTCCATATATTTAATACAATATAGCTGAACTATCACACAGGTCAGGAAACGGATTTGTCAATCTTGACTCTCATTTGGGTATGGTTCATTCCTATTTCCAGGACCACAACTGTTTTCTACTTAACATTCTGACCAGCGATCTTTCTTCCGTCTCCTCACCATCTCTGAATGGGTACAAGCTAAACAATATTTTACTGTTTTCAGTTCTGACCATGAGCTGCTGAAACTTTGCTTGACAGACCCTCTCCCTTGATTTTCACCTCCACTGACAACCATGTTGCTTTTAAGGCAAGAACCTAGAGAATGGGAATCCAACTGGTCTTTCTGTCAGTCCCATCCTGTATTCTAACCCTTTGGACAACTATCATATAACACACCACTGTTACATATTCCACAGACAGATGTAGTCATATAATTCGACAGACTTGTCTTTGGGAGGGTCTGGAAATCTCCCTACTGCCAGCCTAGTTCTGTAAATTACAAATTTTAAACAGCTCAGTCGACATTTCTTGTGGTTGTTAAGGAGGCACACCCATCATCGTTTTCAATGACAATGCGACAAGTGTGATGGGGAAATTGAAAGAAAATGGTATCCTTCCTCTTTCTAAGCTAAGCTGCTTTCTTTTCTGAAAATCACACGATTGCATGGCTTCAACAAAAGGTCTAGAAAATGGAGGCAAGCTCAGGATGTGATCAGCAACATGCCCACCAAAGGAGCTCACATCAGTGGATAGCTTAACTGCATCAGTCAAGTCGATTTCCTTTTTCATGTCAACTCTACCCAAATTGGATTAGATAGTTAAATTAAAGTTGATATCAGACCCATGCACACACACACACACACAACCACACCACACCTATGATTGAGTCACTAGCAAGCTGATATTTATTTAAGAAGAGATGATCAATAAAAACTGACTCAGACGATCAAATCTCTTTTTCATGACTGCCCTCCCGTCAAGGATTAGTATCTCTACTTTCTACACATCCATCATCTTGTCCTTTAACTGATCATTGATGTTTTTCCTTCGGCATTTGACTGTCTACCTGACAACACACCTGATCACACTGTACAAACCTGCTTTCATTCCTACATCACAAACCATACTTGCTCACAAGGCTTTAACTCTACAACTTCTCCCTCCTGCTTATCAAGTGAATGTGCTTCATGAAGACTTTTCCTCTATTTTGTTTCATATAATGGTTGTCTGACATAACATTAGTACCGTTTAGTTTGAATTTCAACAAATGAAACCTGAAAACATATGGTCCCTTGTGACTCACTCTTTCCTCCTTCTCTTGCTCCTTCTGGTGTCTAAGTTGTGTCCATTGATGCTCCACAAACTCTTGACAGGGTAATCCTTCCACCAAGAACTGTCGCCATGCTCACTCTCCCACTTCTCTATTTCTTCTTTGATATCTTCCTCCAACTAAAAACACACAAACATCATCCATTATGTTCTAAACAGTCACAGTCTTCTGTACACTCAAAACTATCCAAATTCCACTCCCTATGCCTGGACATCTTTTAGTGGAAACAAATGAAACTTCTCCCATCTGGTATCTTTCTTGAAAATCACATTTGAATCTAAGAGGATCAACACTGACAGAGAAAGCAAGCAAATTTAATGGTACATTGCCACTAGTGACTACCTTCTAGGGCTCTGAACTTTCAAGGAACATGGTGAAAAATTATTCTCAGAATCCCATCTCTCTGACAAATTTTACCAATGTTTATTACAACATCATTACACAGATTCATAATCACATTGATCTTGTGAGGTCAAGAATCTTTTCACTGAATATATCCACGTCATAAAAACAAACAACGTACAAGCCCAAAACATACATGAAATTAAGTGCATCATAGACATGATATAAAGGAAAGAGCAACAACGTCCCCTCTTCAATTCCCTAGTCCCTCAAGCCTTTTTCTTGTTTACCCAACAACAACAAAATTGTTCTTTTCTTTACACCTTCTGTTGATTTTACATTCTCTTTCAGCTACTCACAAGCAGCACATTCCAGTAACAGACTAAGTAAGTACAAAGCACACACAGCACTGTACCCACCTTTGGCAGCTCCTTCATCAGCTTCCTGCGTGCTTTCTCCTCCTTCAAGAACTTTCCACCGCGATCGTTGAAAAACCGTTTAGGGTCACTCGCCATCTTCTGAACAAAATGTTCAGATCCAGATTTAGGAAACTGTGTCAGTACAGAACCATTAGACTTACAGAAAGGAAGAAAAAGGAGAGGTTTAAAGGAATGGAACTGGAAATGAGAGAAAATAAAGAAGTGAGAGAGAGACAGACTGCAACAAAGACATCAACAGAAGGAAAGTGAGATCATGTAGACATGTCCACACACTTAGAATCTACCTCAAAATCAGATTAAAAGGAGGGGGGGGGGGGGGGGGGGGGGGGGGGGGGGGGGAAATCACACCTAACCCTGTTTGTGACATTGATGAAGACACCTTCAAACTATCAGGATAATCAAACTTAGAATTTGTACCACGATGTTTCCATTATCGCCTGTTATCAAACCTAAAAAAGCTTTCTCACTTCCAAAACACTTATCAACTAAGATGACAAAGATAAAGAGAGAGAGTAATGCATGAACCCAATGATTTGTCTTATATTGGGGACATGTGCATGCTGGGAAAAAAAGAAAAGAAAAGAAAAGAAAGAAAAAAAGGAGAGATGATGAAAAAGGGAATCAAATTATAATAGGTACATAGAATACAGACCAACAAGATGACAAATGAATGATTTAAGGAAAATAAAACTTGGCCCCGGAGAATCACAGCGAACGGCTACATTTTGGAACAGCAGGCGAACGAAAAGTGAAAGTGAGCGAAACGGCAGCACGAAGAGGAAGAAAACCAACGCTCATGGTAGTGACGCGAGCGCAGCCACAGCACAGAACATCCCTTGCCTTTCATGGAAACAAGAGAGAACTCGACCTTCCAAGACACAAACCCACACCACTACAGGCTCAACTTGTTACTGAAGAGAACGCCGTACTGAAGAATGAAGACCTCCACCGACAGAAAGTCAGAAGTGAACAGAAAAGAAGACAATCAAGACACACCGACGATGATGAACACTCTTAAGAGAGAGAGAGAGGAGAGAGAGAGAGAGAGAGAGAGAGAGAGAGAGGGAGAGAGGAGAGAGCTTACATTAATGCATGCGTAACTTGTGTCCATTTATAATAGAAATTAGCAGTACAAAGTAAAGAAAAAAGATTCCCGTCAACTGCTCTTCCTCTTGGTAGGAAACAGTTGAAAATTCTGATCTCCGAAAAAAAAAAAAAAAAAAAAAAGATGACAAAGATAGACAGATTCATATAATATCTCTTGTTGGCTGTTTGGTGCATTTTCTCTGGATAGTTTATGTCAACTTTCTGTTCAGTCACGCGATTTGAACCACACTATCTAATGACATGGTTTTTTGCAAGTGTCTGTTCAGTCACATGACTGATTTCAAAAACCTACTCAGCCCTGTGGGCAATTTTCATTACCTGTCCCGTCATATGGGTTATCGATCTTCTGGTTTGATCAGGTGGTTTTACAGTGTCTAAACCATGATAATACCAACGCAACAAACATCATGATCCTCAAATTTTTCCCACTGTTTGCTCACAACACCGTAAAAACAAAAACAAGTACTTCAAATTCAACAACTCTGTGCTTGCATCAACACCATAACAAATGTCATTTACCTCAAACCAACATGCCTCAAACGCATTCATTTCTTACTTATGGCAAGACCAACAAACTTGAGCAATCTGTTTCTGAAGCTGCACCCTTTCTTGCTTATGACAGTACCAACACACAAACATCATGAACCACAACTATGCTTTGCTCATGATATCAGTACACAAACATTCCATACCTCGAATTCCACCATTTCTTTCCAAAGTTTGTCTCTTTTGGTCAAAAGGTCGAGAACATTCTGATGCAGCTTGTAGTAGTCCTGTAACCTCTTCAGCTCTTGTTCGTGCAGCTGCAGCATATCCTCTGTGTATGTGTCTGGAAGGAAATGTTTCATTTTAGTTCATTCAGAAAACCAAGCAAGTGTTTCATGCACTTCATCGAAACAATGATGCTTACAGACTGTCAATGATTTTTAAGAAAATTTTTTTCCCAACAGTTAGTCTAGAACGCTCACCAGCTTTTAACCCCATCTAAAAAATGAAAATTTACAACTCAAGGAAAAAAAAAAAAAGAAAACCAGCTGCCCATAGGGGGGGAGGGGAGGAGCAGAGCATCTTAGAGATAATTTTGTTTATAAATAATTTTCCCCAATTTCCCAAGAGCTCAAAAATAAAAGTCTTTTTTTACTCTTTTATCTTTAGTGGGAAAAATTTAAAAAGGCAAAATTTGGGCCCAAAGGGAAGAACAAGGAGAAAAATTTTTGGCCCTTTGACTAAAAGAAAATGGA
The DNA here is from genome assembly GCA_018398815.1 of Conus ventricosus. NCBI lineage: Eukaryota > Metazoa > Mollusca > Gastropoda > Neogastropoda > Conidae > Conus > Conus ventricosus. The sequence continues at coordinate 13,189 of JAFLJL010004635.1, forward strand.
CCCCCTTTTTGCTTCCCCCGGGATGAAGGGGGGGGCTTAAAACAGTACTTTTGCCAACTACAAAAAAATTTTTCCCTTTCATTTTCACTGAAATCATTTTAGACCTTTTTTTTTTTTTCCCAATATATCATTAAACCTTTCCAACGTTACCTCCAAACCCTCATTTCCCCAAAAATTCTGTATTCGGGGAAAGGAAAAATTTTTTAAAACAAGGCCTTTCCCTCGTAATTTTTGGGAGAGTGGCCTTATAGGGGTAACGGGTTTGGAAATTTATAACTGGACTCTGCAAAAAAAAATATTAATGTGGGCAAAATTTCCCAAAAACCAGGGTTTTATTGAAAATAGTTTGTTTACAAAACCAGGCTCTGTGTGAATGCACATTTTTAAAATTTTCTAAACATTTTATGTCAAAAGGATTTTAATTTAAACCCTGAAGTAAATTATTTTAATTTTTTTTTTCCACTCTTTTTCCCCTAAAAAACTAAAGTTCCATTCCCAACCCAAAATTTTTATAAATTATTTTATTCCTTTTTTTAATTCATACCCAAAATTTTTCATTTCATAATTTTAAATTTCAAAATGAAGGGGGATCGATGTAAAAAAGTCGACATGCCCAGAAAACTGAAAAGGAAATTTCCAAAGTGCAGGGTTAAAGGGGTCTATTTTAGGGGTTTTTTTGTTTAATTGGTCAGTTATCAGAAATATAAAAATGTTTGAAAAAAAAGGAAAAATAAAAATCCGTTTCGCCCCCGGATCACACGAAATCGTTCCGCGAAAGGGGGTTTTTCCCACCTGAAATAAAGAAAAGGGGAAGGAAAACAACAAAAACTTGGCATGGTTAACGTCTTGGTTTGTAAAGTAAACTTTAAAGGGACAGCGACGGCGAAGAAAGCGATTCGGGTTTGGTTCTTGCGCTTTCTCCCGGTTTTAAAAATTTTATCAGGTAAAAGCAGTGACAATGTTTGGCGACAGCCAATGTGATTTCTGGGGATTTTTCTGAAAGGCCTGTCCCTTTTAATCAGTTTGAACGCAAAGGGTTCTTTTACCACGTCGGGTTCATTTTCCAGCGGGACGCCCGAAACAGCTTTTCCAAAGGCCCTTTACGGACTTTCCCGAAGTCTCAAAGGGGGGGTCCCCCGGACGACTCTTGTTTGCGACAGCGTGGCCCGGCGAGGGAATTCTCCTTTTTCAAGCCTTAAGTGTTCATTCAATTTAACAAGTGTAAATTGCCCTTTAATAAGAACAAAATAAATGCGACTATCTTACTCATTGTAAAGCAAACCACCCCTTAAAAAGAAAACGCGCACAATGCGACAAATTTTTTGATCCACCGAACGGCTGGGCCAATTGTCGGAATAGCTGTTTCCGCGGTCCAGCTGGAACTAAACGGGTAAAAAGAACTTTGGGCCCCCGGCATGGTTGCACAAACCCGAATCCATTTTTTTTCCAGGGGTGTTACAGAAAAAAGTGCTAAGGGCCTGAAAGAAAACCCCCCCAAATTTCACCGGGCCTGAAACTAAAAAATGAAAATTACTCCCCCAAAAAAAAAAATAAAAGCAAAACCATAGTGTTTAAAATATTTTTAATGAAAAAAAAAAAACCCCGGGTTTTAGCAAAAAAAAAAGAAGAAGAAAAGACAATGACCTTTCAATTAAAACGCATTATAACGTGAATCATAAAAAACAAAAACATATTTCCTCACCCGAAAGAGAAAAAGAAGGCCCGGGGAAAAAAATTTGCCCGACCAGAATGCCGCAAAAGCCCCCGTCTTGTTTTTAAAAACTGTCACTGTTTTTATACACAAAATTCACGGGGTACCCTGCACAACCCTTTTTTGGGAAAATGGTCACAATGTCTTTGGGCTCTTTTTTGTCCACTTCTCCCCTTTTACCCATTTTACCCTTTTTTAAAAAAAAAATTTTTTTATACCCCAAAATTTCCCGTCTTCAGGGCCCCACATTTGTTGACCCAAAAATTGCAAAACATTGAGCAAATTTCCCTCAAACAAAACCTAATAAAAACTGCTGTTTTTTCTTTTATGTCCCTGTTATTTTGTAGGGGGAGTACCAAAAAAAAAAAAGCAAAAAAATTTAAATGGGGTCTTTAGGGGCTATATTTTTGTTTTTCCGCTAATTTTTAAAACCACTCTTTTTCCTTTTTTTTGGAAAAAAACCCCTTTTTAAGCCCGAGAAATTGCTTTTCTTTTCTGGGATTTTTTTGTATTTTTTCTCAGTTTGGAAAGGCAACAACAAAAAAGGTTTGGGGTGCATTACACTCGCGAAGGTCTTTCCCCCGATATTAAAGGTCCACAGATGCCTGGGAAAGCAGTAATGTAGTTGAAAAATTGGGGGAAGTTGCTCTGGGACAGATAGGGGGTTTAAGGAAAAATTTCCCAACAGTTGTCCCCCCCCAAACTCCGGGTACACAGAGTGGATGGTGCTGCCCAGAACACTAGCAACAGCATGCATGTGCCAGGCACCCATGTATGTACCTGGCACAATGGTGTTTAGCACCTCCTTTCGAAAGATGTGTCCAATGCTGTCAGAGATCAGTGTTTCATTACCAAAGTGTGGGGAAAATGAGGCATATTGCTTGCAAAGAGACACATCAGGCGGTTGTGCTGAAGAGCACCCCTTTTTCAACTGGGCATCTGACAAGTAGAACTCCTCATTTGCGGCTAATTCTACTGCAATTCGAACACGCATTTCAGGATGTTTGGTTTTCATTTCCAAAAGCAAGAAATGAGGCGCATCTTGGCAAACAGTTCCCATCCCCATAAATCCTTATTGGAACCAAATTAGGTCCATCTTTAGGATAGAGTCCTGCTGCATGGATGTCTGCCTGGTATGATAAAAAGTCAAACACTTGCATACATCTCACTGGCCATGTTGTTAGAAAAACTTGTTCTGCCTCTTTCGCTACATTATGAAATGTTTCAAATGAATCACCAGCATGCTGAAGATTCTTCCTGAGACTTTCAAAGTATTCTTTCCGAGTTGTATTTGTTGCAGAAGCAGATGACTGCTTGCTGGTTGAAGGCTGTGTGTGTGATGCAGATGACAGCTTGCTGGTTGAAGCCTGTGTCTTTGTTGTAGATGACTGCTTGCTGGTTGAAGGCTGTGGTTTTGTTGCAGATGACTGCTTGCTGGTTGAAGGCTGTGGTTTTGTTGCAGATGACTGCTTGCTGGTTGAAGGCTGTGCTTTTGTTGCAGATGATTGCTTGCTGGTTGAAGGCTGTGGTTTTGTTGCAGATGACTGCTTGCTGGTTGAAGGCTGTGGTTTTGTTGCAGATGATGCTTGCTGGTTGAAGGCTGTGGTTTTATTGCAGATGATTGCTTGCTGTTGAAGGCTGTGGTTTTGTTGCAGATGACTGCTTGCTGGTTGAAGCTGTGGTTTATTGCAGATGACTGCTTGCTGGTTGACAGGCTGTGGTTTTGTTGCAGATGACTGCTTTCTGGTTGAAGGCAGTGTTTTGTTGCAGATGACTGCTTGCTGGTTGAAGGCTGTGCTTTTGTTGCAGATGACTGCTTGCTGGTTGAAGCGGTTGCTTGATGCTTTGCTGTCTGCGATTTTGTCCCAGCAAATGCACTGTTTTTCCTGCTAGCTGCTGCTCATGACTTTAGCTATCACATGTCAACATAGC
>JAFLJL010004636.1:0-15567 GCA_018398815.1 Conus ventricosus
GGGTAGAGACTATTTTTAATCCCTTTGGGCCTTCTCTGGAGCAATTAAAAGTTTAGTAATTGCGGTCCGACGAAGAAAGAGAACGTCATAACAAGGCAATAGAAGATTTATATGGCAAGAGATGCTTACGAGAAAGACGAATTGTTCACTTAGACTTTATTAATAAAATTTAAAGGGGAAACAGGTCATGCAGAGCACAACATTTACAGACGTTGATGAGGCATGATGAGTATTACTAGTGCAGAAAGAATTTCTTACATCCCACCGCCAGAACTGTCTGACTTTTATGAACCGCAGAAGAACAGAAAATAGCAGAAATTGGCTTTTTTGTGGGTGCTTTTGGGAGCAATCAAATATTCTTGCACATTCAATCTAAAACAATTAAAAATACAATTAAAATACGTCCTTTCTTATGACAATACGAATAAAAAATATATTATTCTCCTAAAGGGTATTGGAAAGGAAAGACTGCTATAAAAAAACAAGTAAAGCTGCTAGAGTGTCTGAATCAGATGCGAAAGACTGGCTTTCAAAACGGGCAAGTTTGGCAAATATATCTGCCTGCCCCCAAAAGAATAATAAGGCCTAAATTTGTTAATTCAGTTCCAAAGGACCCCCAAACCAGATGGACTTGCTGTATCTTCCACATGACAAAGTTAGAAGAAAAAAGTTTAAGTATGCTCTGACAGTTGTTGAAAATGGCTTCAAGATACAAAACGCTGAACCTTTAAACGGATAAAGCTCAACGCTGTGGCTGTAGTTTTACAACAAATATACATGCGAGGCCCCCATTAAAGTATCCTAGGCTGATCCAGGTTGATGATGGAAATATTTTTAAAGGTTCTGAAACCAGCTGTTTTTAAAACATCAGTTACAGTTAAGAGAGGGATCCCAGGCAACCATCGATCCCAAGCCCTATAGAAAACTTTAATAAGAACTAGCTAAAACGCCGGGTTTACCTATCAATATCACAGAGAAATTATGGACAGAACGCGTAACACAGAATGGGGTAGGAGATTGCCAGCAGCCCTTATGCGCCATGAACAATGAAGAATTTAAAGCAACAGGGTTGAAACCGTAAACGCAATCAAATTAAAAAAAAAATAGCATTACTGAAGATGTGCAGGGACTCAAAAACTCTTGCCGTTTGGACAAAAAGTAAGATACTTGTATGCTCCTGGAGAGGCAGAAGGTGATGTTAGAATAAGAGCTACAGATCCATAGGGAAACAAACAGATCCATATGGAGCGTGGGACGTGTATGAAGTGAAAGAACATGAAACAACCCCTCCCGTGTATTATTTAAGAGAGACTCTCTCTTCTAAAAAGCCCGTCCCTAAAAGATCGTTTGTTCGTGAAGAGCTGCAAGTTGTCCCACCAAACACAGTAAGTTAACAAAAAAAAAATAGTATTTATTTTTTTTAAAACTTTTTTTGGCCTATTTGGGTTTAACTGATCGTGTGTTTGTTTTTCATGTTCTGTTTAATTGCATCAGTGTCTACCTGCCGTGATGTAAACGTCTTTCTCCACTCTTTTTGAAGTTCAATTTTTTGTCGCCCTGTAATCCTCACCTTCAGCCATAAGCTTCTGAAATTCTTCGTCTGTAATGTTTTACCTGTAATGATTTGCTTATTCTTAATCTAATGAACAAATTTTTGCTGATGCTAGGGCTACAATGGCGGTGTGCTTTTGTAATTTAGGAGTTATTTTTTTTAAACAGCATTTACAATCATAGCCCACGGCGCCTAAACCTAAACCAAGGCCTCCTAATGCTAAGAGGCCGGCGCCCCAACCCCAGTAGCTGAAACAGCAACACTAGACCCAGCACTTACGGGCTAGCTACAGCTGATGACCCAGTAATTCATAAGAAAAGAGTATTTAAAGCTTTAGCATGTTTCTTTCTAGTAACTCTATACTTATCCAAGTCGCTTTCTATTTCCTTTTGAAGTTCAGTTATTTGCTTTAATCTAAACTGTTGAACCTCCATTTTTAATCAAATTAATTTTGTAAAATGTTCTTATTAATCCTTTTGGTAGCACTTCACCACAGAGTAAAACGCAATTAAAATCAACATACTTAATGAAAATAAAATCAAGTACTGTTAGTTTGTCTTTGTCAACATTCACGTAACCTTGTCAGATGATGAAAAAGTGTTTTTTTCATCCCCCTTTTTAGTAATGGCAATAACGAGCCTAGAGGCTCGCCCAAGTTTCCAGACGATAATTGTACTCCCCGTGCAACACATGTTCTGGCAAAAATAGAATTTGACTCGCCTGGAGTAAATTAATAAAACAAAAATCAAAGTAGCAGCGTAGGCATTGGCGGTTTTGGGTAAATTTAGGTTACTGTGTCTCCCCCACTTCAACTAAGGTCTCTTTCTACTCAACACATATTCACGCATATATGTATCTATTACAATCTGCTTTTTCTGTTGTGTTCCTGGAACAAGACTAGTAAGAAGGCCTGCATTCAAGCCTTTCTAAAATTGTGTTTTTTATCAAAGTATAAATTGGGGCTTCGCAAGGTTTGAATTTAAATCCCAGTTTACTTCAGGGCGCAAGACCCAGTTTTGTCTTGTCTATAAAGCCTGTATTCATATTTGCGTAATCAGTTGTTTTTTGATTTCTTATTTGTTCTAGTTTAGGTTATTGCTGTCTTTTTTTGTCTTTGATTGTGTTCGTTTGTAAACCCCGTCATTTGTGTATTCAAATCCATAAAAATTTCCTATCACCCTATCAGATCAAACTCGGCTGTGTCTGCTAGGTCTTTTAGCTCTACTGCAACGCATTTAGGAGCTAGCTGCGCTTTTGATTCTGGTCCGTCAGACATTCTTTTTATAATATAAAAATATAATAAACAAATTGTTATAAGCAATCAATAATAAAAAAATCTTACAATAAACAAACATATTGAACAGGGGGGTCATCGTAAGCATAGCTTAGTGTGCTTAGATTTATCTAACTGCTCTTTTATTATTTTAGCTCATCTTGTCCCTTATTATAAAATTTTCACTTAAACATTCTTCAAAAACTATCTTGTCCTAGTGTTAATAATAAAACCGATTTTTAACTGCGATCTAAAGTCTTTAAGACCCGCATTATATTCTGAGTTGTAAGAGCCAACAACAGAACTAAGCTAGCTTTTTACAGATCTTTTTCTTTTTTTAACAATGGTCCTCGTTCAGCTGAACATTCAATCAATAATAAAGAGTGTTTCAGTTCCTCAAATAGTCTATAGTAATGTGTCTAAACAGTCTTTCAGCTTGTCGCATAGGATCAACTAAAAATAATTATCGTCCCTGTTCCAAAAAAACTTCTTTCTTTGTAAGACTTGTTGTGCTTAATGTATAGCATAATAAAACAAGTGTGTGCTCGTACTGAAACCTGTTATATTGTTTTTATACAAATCAAGTACGAAGACAGTTTTCCCTACACCCCAGTAATCCCGCAGATAAAGAGAACATTTGCGGATCTTTTGGTAGAATACTTCAACGATCCAGCTGTTTTTTTAAGAGAATATCTTCTGCATTTTAATAAGCCCCACGTCTTTTACCTGTTTTCTTCAATGTTTTAGCTGAGCATCACAACCAAAAAACATGCATTGTTTATTAGAGCGTTTCCGTCAGCTTTCCTTGTGAAAATTTATTTTTAATACCATCTGCCCTAACCCTTACTCCACTTCCAAACAATCTGTTGTCAATGTGGATCTAGAAATCCAGCCACAGACCCATATATTGTTATTAAGTAGTCTTCGAGTCTTACATCATAAAGTCGAAGTTTTTACATACACGACCAACTGCAGGATCCTTTGCCTAAACCTACAGCGAACACCTTTCTTATTTCATCAAAGTGTTTGGTGAGGTAAAAGTCCCGCACCCCGAATACAACTGATCATACTTGCCATTATTGCACAGTCCAACCTTCTCAATCTTTGGTTATAAAACGCTCTGATTTCACTATGAAAAGGAGTTTTCCATCATAAACGAACAAAATTCCTTTTACAGACTTCAGAGACTGATTTAGATGTATTTCCAAAGAGTGTCTCGCTTGTTTCTATTTTCTGTAGTGGAGGTGTAAACGTTTTCAATAATAAATAACTGTTTTAACTTATACTGTTTAAAATTTGTTTTCTGGCAGTTCATGGTTAGTAACACCATCCAACTCAAGAGAAAGTGTTCCGCTGAACAGTGTATTTAGATCAAGTCTTCAACAGAACGCAGAATCGCTAGGACTAAATGTCATAGAATAATAATTTTTTCTTTTAGTGCACCTTGTTATATGGCATATGCTTTTTAAACCAGTTTCAAAATCTAGAGGGATGCAGAATCTTTGCCAAATGCTTCTTCTACTACTGCCTGCATCTTTAACATCATTTTTTTGCAATCCCCGCTTTAATCGCTGTTCTTAGGCGCATTTGGCTTTGTATTTCCTTGATAAACTTCTCTCTTTTCTTTCTTTTTTATGCAGCCATAGATCAGAAAATAGGGCAAAAAAATGTCTGCCCTCGCCTTAGTACAAAGACTTTCTTGTTCTCTGCCCTCCAGTTTGATTGCCCAAAATTAAACGATTGCCCTGCCCAAATAGCAACAACAGTAGCATTAGGATCTTCGAATTTAATATCTATTTTGAATGATAGTTTTAGCAGTGCCTGGTCAGTTATAACATCGCCAGTCCAGCGCCAGATCGGGGAACTTAACTATTAATGTTTTGTCCAGGCCCAAGTGTTTGATGGAGTATTTTACACTAATTTACAGTCTGTCTTATACCTTTTACACCATGGGGTTCCTCTCGATTCTGTATGGATCGAGTCACAACCGTAAGATTCATTTTTGATAAAACAAAAAAGAATTATAAATAAAAATATTGATGAAGATTTGACGCCATTAATCCTATTGAGAAGCAAAGAGATCTGCCAGGCCCTCATTTTGAAGAAGATGAACAGAATTTAATAGCTCCTCAATGCCGCGAAGAACTTTAAAGAGCAGCAGAAGGTTCTTTCAATCCCTTCATTATAAGAATCAAAACACCCCTTCAGTTAGCGCATCTCGTGCAGAACTATTACAAAATAGAATTAAACTCATTCTACAAAAGCTTAGGAACTAGAACCACAAAAGGGCAAGTCCTTTGATTTAAGATTAATAAAAGCAACCATCTGTATGTAAGACCTAGCGAGGAAAATTTTTGTAAGAGTTACTACAAAGCCAGACCCAACTAATAGTTTTTAAACATAAGCAACAAATTAGGGACAGAGGATTCCTGTTGGCCGACCAAAGGCGATTAAAACTTTTAATTTAAGGCCTGATGCTGTTAGTCATTCACAGAACTTGGGCAAGAGTTGCCAGACACATCTGAAATAGAAATACCTCTTTTTCAAGATTTATGACCAAGAATAAATAGCAGCAACAGAAATTGCCGAGATTAATGAAGGAAACAGTCAGAAAAACATTTGAAACAATTGGGTGAATTCCCCATTGCCTATGCGAGAAATCCCTGGGGCTTAATGATCGCCTAAAAGTCATAATGGCGAAACTAGAAAAACAATTTGGCAAAGCCTTGGTGACTTTAGATAGAGAGATAGAAGAAGAAAAAAAACTCGCTGAATGCAGATATAACAAATTTAGGGCGAGAAGAAAAGGCTAGAATAACAGCAGAAAATACAAGATTTAATGCTACAAAAAGGGCGGCTCAGGTTAGAGTGCTGTCTACTAACAGATCGCAGCTAGCATCACAAACATAAGCAGAATAAGAGAAACTATAAACAGAAAACTTTATGAAAAACACTACGCTAGCTGAAAGAATAAGGACTCTGTTCATGGAACAGGGGATTACAAAGTTTAGAATATTAACAGCTGTTGGGTTTGCTAACTCTAACACTCGTTTATAATTGCTTTAACAGGTGGTTTGCATCACCAACAGTGCCAGTACGCCTCACACCTCAACCTGGTAAAGTTGGATTTAGAAAAACAATAGCATCATCAAGCAAACCTATTAAAGAAGTAGCCTGCCAAGCGCTTTGATGCTCTGCCTGGCATATAAGGCAGTGTTGTTAAGTTTTGGTTTTTGTCTACTATAGCAAAGTTGCTGGTATATGGGGCAGACGCATCTGTGGACATAGGATGCCTAGCTGCTGTATTAATTTAGTTGAAATAAAGTATGGCTAATTCCAGTAAAAGTTAAAAACACAACGAGGGCTGTCTGTTCTCTAGTGTGACTGTCAGTTGTCGCAGATCAACAGGTGGAGTGCTTCTGGGCTGCTTTCCTCTGGCTGTGGGGCGCTATAACAAGATCGCTTTCTTCAGGTTAGGTACTTTTTTTTTTAAAATTGAATGTGCGGTGCCTTGTGTTTGTTAAACCTTGATTGTGCCCCTAAGTTTTTGGCGTCTCCAGCTTTATGAGGATTTTCATTGTTATAATTCCTGTATCATGCCAATCCGTAGTCCCTAAAGGTCAGAGGGTAGCACGTTCACCATGGCCTACAACAAATTCAAACCTTTGACATAGCATGTGCAAGAACGTCTTGATACCTTTTTATGCAGTCAGGCAAATCAACAGCAGAGATAATAGCATCTTCTAAATTTGGGCTAAAAATTGTTTTCTGGCATCAAGCCTGTAGATTGATCCACTATACTAGATTTAGTCTGTGCTTGTGCTCCTAATAGACCCCAAAAACGTATGTCCTTATGGAGTCATTAACCCTTTTGCACTCCTGGCATTGTTAGCCCTTTACTTTCATCTAAGATAAATGTTGCCCAAGCATTAGGGTGTTTTGTTCAATTGACCCTAATCGAACTTGTTTGTCTGGTTGAAAAGAGGTGTGGCCGGGCCAGTAGTCATAAGTATTTTCTTTTTTTAAACGCCCCACAAATACAATGTGCCTAACCCATGATTGCGGTCTAACTTTTGTCTAAGTCAGTCGAGGGATTAATGTTAAATTCGTTTGCAGATTCTTTCATATGCATTATTGTCCATTGGGCTTTTAAATGGATTAAACGCGTTGTCGGCGGGGGAAAGGGACACTTTTTAGTTCATTTAGAATTCGTCTGTACTGGTAATAAACATGAAAGTTATATACAGACCTTACAAAAAAGATTGGGGTGGTTTAAATTTTTTTTGCATATGAAACACCGCAGCCATAGTTGGGGCAGTAAATGGCAAAATTTAACTGATTCTGTGTCCAGGACGGGGAAATCGTGATGGTATTGCTTAAGTGCACTAATTTTGATGTATTATTAGTCAGGCTTAACACACCAAGGGTATCGTTGCACTCATACACGCATATGCACACTCATGCGCACACCAAACATTCACCTCTCTCTGGGAATGGAGTCACGCATTCGTTCCTCCTTCACGACTGGAACAAGAAATACAATTTCTATGCAACTTATAATTAATCATGTAAAATCAAATCACACACAAGACATATTTTAAAACATAAAAGATCAATACATCCTAATCCCGGGTTATAATAAAAATGACTTTTACCTGGCCAGGTTTTCACACACACAACCACGCTTTTACACCACACCACAGTTCTTGAAAAAAGTTTTCTTCACGTCTTCTTCAGCACTGCTTTATGGTGATTGCCCTTGGTTGACTGGCTCCAGGCTTCAGGACTGGGTCTTCGTGGTCGTCTCTTGGATCTCGACGTCGAACCCCTTCTTCTTCGTCTTCTTCACCCACCTCTGGTTCAAATTCAGTTTTCTGTCTTCACCCACCTCTGGGCTTCAAACTTAGTTTCCTCTCTTCCAGTGTCACGAGTTTGTCACGAGGGCCCACGACGTTTGATCCATCTAGGGTGGCGGAATTACTCATTTATTTATTGTCGTTGCTGTTGTCGTGTATCCGTCCCCTTAAGGTGGCTTGTGGTGCGGTTGCACCTTGGTGTAGTTCAGCTCACTTCGGGGTTGCTTTTCTCTCTCTCTCTCTCTCTCTTATTCCCCCTGCCCGTGCTATTCATCCTGTAGGTTCACGGGTGGCTGGTACCTTTCTCTCGAACTTGCTGTCTATCGGCACTCTCGCCTGTCTTTTTTACTGTCGCACGTGCTTCATTTCTTTTAGTTTGAAGTATGCTCACTCTGTGACGCAGCATGGCATGTTGGCCGCCATTGCTGAGGGAGGTTAGCTCTTCACTCGAGCGGAAGATGTCTCTGGGAGCGCCTGCTCCAGTCTTGTTCCTTACGTATCATCGAGGGTACAGTCGGTATCTTCAGTTCCTACAGTCGGCCTGTAGGAGAGGGACATCACTTCTTCTTTCTCCGCACCTTGCCTCTGTCCTCTCGACTGGACAGAGGGCAGAGAGAGTCGTTTGACCCCGCCTCTTCTGGTCACCCACGGGTAGCTGGTAAGCATCAGTTTCGTGTTGTTTTGTTTTGGTTTGTTGCTGTTAGCCGGCTTATTCTTCTCTTTTGCGTAATTTTCTTTTGTTTTCAAAATTGTAAAAGAAATATTGTTTGGACCTTTTCTCTGGTTAATTCAATCTTTAACCTGGCCATTCTAAATTATTTCCAAAATTCTTTCTCCTGTTTATGCATCTGGTGATGCGGTAGTCGGTGGGGATGGGAGAGAACCTGGTGATTCAGGGTTGGAACTTGCTTGGTCTCGCTCGTCCGCCCCTGTCACATTCGCCGGACTCTTATCCTTCGGCCACCGTCTGTTTGTGTGTGCAAGGAGAACGAGTTTTTATGTTCGCGAGCGTGCGTACGCATGATTTTGTCATTTGGTGCGTTGGTTGGAGATTTGTGTTATTATTGAAATGTGGCTATAAATGTGACAATTATGCCATTGAATTTTATTGCAAATGTGGGGTGTGCAGTTTTATAAGCGATGGTCGCTGTGTTGGTTATTTCCTAAGAAAGGTGAATGTAAATGTGAGTGAGAGAAGGTGAAGATAATTCATATTTGTTTTATACCTGTTGATTTAAGATGCAGTCTTTTACCTGCATCGTGTGAGAAGAACCTAGTGAACATTCTGGTTCGATGGGTTTACTGTGTTCGTTTAGTAGACTTCCCCTCGCCCATCATGCGAGGCTGTTAAGATTTGACAGCATGGGTCAGACTGTACTGACGGCGGGGTTCCAGTACCCTTCTTCCTTCCTCCTTCCTTCTTCCTTCCCTCCCTTTCTTTCACTCCTCCCAGCTACGTTTCCTCCCCCCTCCGGGGCTTCACCCGGGAGTCTGGACTGGATGGTGCCACGTGCTGGTTGAGGCCACGCTCTGGCTGAGACCACGACTGGATGGTGCCACGTGCTGGTTGAGGCCTACGCTCTGGCTGGGACCACGGACTGGATGGTGCCACGTGCTGGTTGAGGCCACGCCCTGGTCGGGACCGCGGACGGTAGAGAGCCGCGCCGTCTTGACTGGCCGGCCCTGACCCCCGTGCAGGACCTCCAGTAACAGCGCCACGTTCCCCCCCCCCCCCCCCCCCCCCCCCCTCCGGGACGCGCTCTTCACTGCCTGCTTGTGTGTCGAGGGTGTCGGCTTGAGCGACTCCCTGCGAGAACCGTACCCGGTTCGGAGCACCTAGTGCGATAGGGTGCTCCCATAGACTTGACAGGGCAGGGTGTGGACGCACTCCATGGTGTTAGAAGGATCGATCTGGAATGTTTCTTTATAATTGTGTATATGTTATATGTGCTGGAATGCGTAATTGTGATTGTGTACGTCGTATGGTGAAATGTTTATTTATAATCGTGCATGTTGTGGGTGTTGGAGTGCTTGATTGTGATTGTGCACGTTGTGTGCGTTGGAGTGCTTGATTGTGATTGTGCATGTTGTGTGTGTTGAAATGCTTATTTTGCTGGTGTGAATAAATGGGGTGTTGTATCGTAATCTTTATTGTGTGGTCTCTTGCGGGGCGTGTGAGGTCAGTCACTCCCTTCACTCCCACCTAGACCGATCCTGTCAGGGCAGACCTCCAGGGGTCGGTCGTGACATCCAGCTTGTCTTTAACTCTAAGACCTTGCTGTCTCTTCTATCTCCCAGACCACGTTCTCTCGACCCTTCTCTGTCCTGCTCACTCCTCTCCTCTCTCTCTCTCCTCTGCCTTCTCTCTCTCTCTCTCCTGGTGTTGTTCTCTGACACGTTGTTCTCCTCAGTTTATATAGGGGGGGAAACAAAGGATTCCCCTTCGGGCCATGCCTTTGTCCCTGCTGCTTTCTCAAACCCCTAGTTCACAAGTACCCTGAATTCTCCACTCGCTACATTCCACACACATCAGCATTTACACACACCCCTACCTAATTGATTAGCAAACACACACTTAGCCCCAGATGGACATAGAAAATTCCCGCCGACTTCGGTGGTCAGTTAACACAGTAATTATCTTAAGGAGGGCTACTACAACCTCCACACGCATTCAGCCAGCCTGACAATAGAACCAACACAGTGACCCACGGCAATACCATCTGAACAAATCCAAGGCCCCCTGCTCTTCACTGACTGTTTACACAAGGACCTCAGCTGACCGAGCATTTAGCGCTCACTTGGGGCCCCGAGGTCGTAGTGGTTACAACCCTTCCCCCTTTCCCGCCACCAGGCAGGTCCGAACTCTCTCCTAGGTGTTTGTTTGTCATCTGACCACTTCGGGCCGCGCCGTGTTAATTGGTCAATTACCTATTTGTATACTACGTACAACGTCCCTTTGCCTCCAAGAGTCTAATGCCTTTTGTGAGAGGTTTCACGCTCCTTGACAAATTCCCCCACTTGAAGACAATGCCCTGCATTGGCTAAAACTTCACATTCAAGGAGATGAAACTCTCATAATTTTCCCATTTAAACCAGTGCTAATATCGGCCTCTCATAAGCCTACTTACACCAGAGAACGCACGCAAGATTTGTCTTGCAACAAAAATTAGAGAAAAATCAATCCATACACACTATCCAAGCAAATATCAACATAAATCTGAAATCTCCACCAGCTCAAAGTCGTGTGGCCATATAACCATTATGTTTCTACGGAAATTCTCTCCCTTTCTCTTCATACACGTGGCCCGCAACCAGCCACGTCACGCATACGCGACACTGCAAAAGACAGGCACCCACTACCTGACTTCTCGACCGACCATTTTATTTTGGCCTACGGTCCCGTCCCCTCTTTCTTCACTCTCTAACCTACGTTGTCGTACGGCGCGACATGTGTTGCAATGCGCACAGAAACGCCTGATATCACCAAGGATACCGGGCCAGTAGTATTCTCGCGTCACTGCCTTTTGTGAGGCCTTCTTACCGAGATGGCCCGAGGCTGACGTCACATGTTTTTCTGACATCACCGCCTTTCTGCGCTTTGTAGGCACAACAATCTGTCTTTTGTCTTCCCCGAACTCAAGTGAGTGAAAGTTTGGTACAATACCCCATCCTTTATCTCAAACCCGATGGTGCCCTCCTTCACACCTTTCTTCTGTCCTGTGTGAGCGAGCCTAAACAATTTTCTAAGCGAGTAATCGCCCTTTTGTTCTGCTCGTGAGTGAGAGGGGGTTGGTCTCACTGGACACGCTCCATTGCGTTCTGGAGTGTTTGACTGCCTGGGCCTTTTTCTCACGTGGTTCCTTTTCTCCGTTTCCCGACACAAAAGTCAGCGTCTGGGTCTCCGTACCCACGTGCTCCTACGATGTTCCCGATTACCAAATCGTACGGCGGCTTCGGAACAGCCAAAGCCTGTACACTTCCACTATAAAATGGTGTAGCAATAAACACCTGGCCGTTTTGAATTCTGCTACTGTTCCATCTATTTGTCTACACCTCCGTGTTTTACCTGTGAATTGTCCCTTCTCAACCAGGGACTCCTTCACCATGACACCAGTGCACCCAGAGTCTCTAATGACATTAACCACATTGTCACCTACTCTGCCTTTGTGCACATCCATGTTATCGCCTGAATCTGTGAACACACAGCAAAATCCAGACAAAATAACACTGTCATTCTTGTTCCTCTTTTCTACCTGCCTCTCTCTTGGCCTGATCCTCATCGCTGCTGCCTTCTGTGACTTAAATATACAATCCCTAGCCAAGTGCCCTGTCTTATTGCACAGAAAACAGGTACGCTCATTCCTAGCCACGTGGCTATTGGTTTTCACCCTTGTTTGCTCACGTGACGCTGTGGGCCTACGGGTGTGTACTGCTGACTCATTGCGTGAGTCATGTGCTGGCCTGCTACCCTCTGAATATGCTTCCAGGCTTCCTCTTGTTCAGCAAATAAACGCCTCGCTTCCCGGTATGTCTCAGCTGTCTCAAGTACCTCAGCTACTGTGGTTGCACCTTTTTCCTTAATGTGGATTGTGAGGCCCGTCCCACAACCATCAAGTATCTGTTCCTTCATCACCAGTGTCTTGAGGCCTTCAAAATCACTGTCTACTTCACTAAGTTCTACCCATTTGTTGAAATAGTGATCCAGTCTAACACCGAACTGTGTGTATGTCTCACCCTGTTCGATTCTCGCCTCGCGAAACTTACGCCTAAAACCTTCTTCAGTCAAATCATATGCCTTTAGCACCGCCTGTTTCACCTTGTCAAAATCTCTCTGATCACCTTTGGGTAGGGTGGATACTGTGTGTAACGCACGACCTGTCAACAAGGCAGACAGGTTATTGCCAGTTATCTTCGGGCCAGCCCTCGTGCTCGGCAACCGATTCAAACCGACTGATATAGGCGTCGATTGAATCAGTTTCTACTCTGAACAGTGGGAGTTTAAGTCTAGGTGCGCAACTTTGTCTGCGGCCTACTGACTCAGAACTGGTGTCTAATTCACTGCGATTTTCAGACTATATTCTTTCCAACTCAATTTGTTTGGCTAAAATCTCCGATTCTGCTTCTGCTCTCGCCCTCTCTGCATCTGCTTTAGCTCTGGCAGCTGCACTCTCTGCATCTGCTTTTGCTCTGGCAGCTGCACTCTCTGCATCTGCTCTAGCTCTCGCTGCACTCTCTGCATCTCCTTTAGCCTTTGACGCAGTGGTTTCTGCCTCTATACGTTCCTTTTCCCAAATTTCCTCCTTTCAGCCCTTTCATCTCTCTCGTTCTTCTGCTGAGTTTCAATGAATCTACGCAGTTCATCTCCTGTATATCCCCAGTTTTCTCCCCTAAACTAATCAGTTCCGCAATGGGAGTAAAACTTTCTTCAGCCATTTTCTTTTCTGATATGTTTTAGCACCACTAAAACAGTTACGCTTATAAACCCGGAAAAAAGTCAGTCAAAAAGTGATCTACTAAACGTTATGAGTACACCAACCAATGGTAGTGTTCCTAACACAAAGGAGCCTTAATCTTAAACACAGCTTCTGTGAGAGTTAAGACTAGAACCTCGTTCTTCGTTTCTCTGAACGACTTTGATTAATACAACCACCCTACACACAAGACAATGCTCAACACTCAAAGAACTAAAGGAAATAATTAGAAGAGCTAATTAAAATTACCTTTAGTGGACGCTTCGCCCCAGCTAATTCTAGTACTCACTTTGTTTCCCGCCTGAAACTAATTGGGCCATGCAATCCTGGCAGGCTCGCCACTTTGTCCAGGACGGGGAAATCGTGATGGATTGCTTAAGTGCACTAAGTTGATGTTTATTAGTCAGGCTTAACACACCAAGGGTATCGTTGCACTCATACACGCATATGCACACTCATGCGCACACCAAACATTCACCTCTCTCTGGGAATGGGATGTCACGCATTCGTTTCTCTCCTAACACGACTGAGAACAAGAAATACAATTTCTATGCTACTTATAATTAATCATGTACAATCAAATCACACACAATGACATATCAAAACATAAAAGATCAATACATCCTAATCCCGGGTTATAATAAAATGACTTCTTACCTGGCCAGGTTTTCACACACACAACCACGCTTTCACACCACAACCACAGTTCTTGAAAAAAGTCTCTTCACGTCTTCTTCAGCACTGCTTGATGGTGATGCCCTTGGTTTTACTGGCTCCAGGCTTCAGGACTGGGTCTTCGTGGTCGTCTCTGGATCTCGACGTCGAACTCTTCTTCTTCGTCTTCTTCACCCACCTCTGGGTTCAAATTCAGTTTGTCTGTCTTCACCCACCTCTGGGCTTCAAACTTAGTTTCCTTCTCTTCCAGCTTGTCTTTAACTCTAAGACCTTGCTGTCTCTTCTATCTCCCAGACCACGTTTCTCTCGACCCTTCTCTGTCCTGCTCACTCCTCTCCTCTCTCTCTCCTCCTCTGCCTTCTCTCTCTCTCTCCTGGTGTTGTTCTCTGACACGTTGTTCTCCCTCAGTTTATATAGGGAGGGAAACAAAGGATTCCCCTTCGGGCCATGCCTTTGTCCCTGCTGCTCTCAAACCCCTATTCACAAGTACCCTGAATTCTCCACTCGCTACATTCCACACACATCAGCATTTAAAACACACCCCTACCTAATTGATTAGCAAACACACACTTAGCCCCAGATGGACATAGAAAATTCCCGCCGACTTCGGGGGTCAGTTAACACAGTAATTATCTTAAGGAGGGCTACTACAACCTCCACACGCATTCAGCCAGCCTGACAATAGAACCAACACAGTGACCCACGGCAATACCATCTGAACAAATCCAAGGCCCCCTGCCTCTTCACTGACTGTTTACACAAGGACCTCAGCTGACCGAAACATTTAGCGCTCACTTGGGGCCCCGAGGTCGTAGTGGTTACAACCCTTCCCCTTTCGCCACCAGGCAGGTCCGAACTCTCTCCTAGGTGTTGTTTGTCATCTGACCACTTCGGCCGCGCCGTGTTAATTGGTCAATTACCTATTTGTATACTACGTACAACGTCCCTTTGCCTCCAAGAGTCTAATGCCTTTTGTGAGAGGTTTCACGCTCCTTGACATTCTGGTAAAACGCCATAGGCGGGATGACCATGCTGATGGTACTCCATCACTCTTTATTGGCGGATTTAAATATCTAGTTAGTGGGTTTACAAGCCTGACTTGAAAGCCATATGATTCATCTACTGCAATGGTTAGTAAACTGAAGTCCAAAGATTTGGGGTTATAAAACGCTCCTATATTGTAAGTAGCACTTTCGTTTTATTTAAAAGGTTCCATTTTTTAAATTAGTTTTTAAAATAGTTATAAAAAAAGATGTACATCTATATAGTCCAACAAAACAAACGTGTGTTATTGACGTATCCAATTGACAATAGGCGTGGGAGTTGTAGGATTGCCCTTAAAAATTGGCTTTAAAGTAAAAATGGATTGACATATTTGAAAGAGTGCCGGACAAATTTTTCACCGGACAAATGCTCACCGGAGAGATGCTCACTGGACAATTGCTCACCGGACAAATGCTCACCGGGAAAACGCTGTAAAATCAGAAAATGCTCACCGAATACATAATAGAATATATTATATTTTAAATATTTAATTATAAAAAAGTTTTATTACATTAAATCGAATAAAAGATCAGGATAAAAGACAACACTGACACACAAAGTTCTACATCAATCAATGTTGTGTGCACAGCTTTAAATTAGCTCCAAAGCGGGTCCAGCTGCAAACTCCTGCACAGAGTGCGAAGGCGGTCTGGCGCTGCTGAATGCCCCTTTTCTGTTTCTTCCCCGGGGGCTCTC
>JAFLJL010004637.1:0-22630 GCA_018398815.1 Conus ventricosus
CGTGCGGGATTGTGACTACAACTCCAGTTCATCTCCACCTGTTGCTTCGCCACGTGCCCATCGCCGCAGGACTTGAGGTGAGTGCGTTGACAGATCGTGATGAGTTGCATAACGGACCTGTGCGTGAAGGTTTTATAGTGGGAAAATCGTTGCACGGGGGTAATCCCACTCTCTTGGCCTGGGAGCCTTGATCCAGTGGCACGGAGAACCGTTACAACGGGAGACTGCCAGGCTGCAGTGGATGACCAGACTTCTCAGGGTGTCACGTCCATGCTCGTAGCGCTCCACAACACTTGCTGCCACCGCCTTCACAACCGTTGGATCACCGTTGATCTCTTTCGCTCGTTCCGCGGAGTCAGTCTTCACATGCAGTAGGGCTGACATAGCCCGAGCCTAACTCACCGAGGGTTTCAGACCCGACGGCTACCCACACCTGGTTTAGCCGGCCTGCCAAAGCTGTTGCCCGGGGAGTGGCCGCTGTTGCATGCGACAGCTTCAAGGAGCCACAGGTGTGAGCTGAGTGACAGGTGAGGACCAGTGGCAGACGAGCTGCCCTAGAAAAGGACATGCAAGCCCCCCTGCTAAAGGTACTACCTCTCCCTGACACCCCATACCCCCCCCCCCCCTATAGTAATGCTCTAAACAGTCGCTCAGTTTGTCACTAGGATCAACTAAAAATATATTCTCGTCTGTCCAGATAAACTTCCTTTCTTGTAAGACTTGTTGTGTTTAATGGTTTGTGCAGAATATAACAATGTGCTCGTAATGAAACCTGTATATTGTTTGTAACAAATCAAGTACGAAGACAGTTTTCCCACACCCCGTAATCCCGCAGATAAGAGAACAGTGCGGATCTTTAGGCAGAAACTTCAAGCTATCCATCTGTTTTTATTAGAATATTTCTTCTGCATTTTAAACAGCCACGTCTTTTAGCCTTTTTCTTCAATGTTTAACTGAACATCACAAACCATAAAAACATGCATTTTTATTGGGGCGTCTCCGTCTGCTTTCTTGCAAATATTTATTTTTATACCATCTTGCCCTATCCTTTCTCCACTTCCCAAACAATCTGTTGTCAAATGTGGATCTAAAATCCAGCCACAGCCCATATTTAGTTATCAAGTAGTCTTCGAGTCTTACATCATAAAGGCGAAGTTTTTTACATACACGATCAACTGCAGGATCCCTTTGCCTACCTCCAGCGAACAACTTTCTTATTTCATCGAAGTGTTGGTGGGGTAAAAGTCCGCGCCCCGAATACAACTGATCAGACTTGCCATTTATTGCACAGTCAACCTTCTCAATTTTTGGATTATAAAACGCTTCTGATTCTCTCTGAAAAGGAGTTGTTCTTCAGTAAACAATAACAAAATTCCTTTTAAAGACTTCAAAGACTGATTTTAGATGTATGTTCCAGAGAGTGTCTCGCTTGTTTCTATTTCTGTAATGGCGTGTATAACGTTTTCATAATAAATAACCGTTTTACTTTATACTGGGTTAAGATTGTTCTGGCCAGTTCGGGGTTAGTAACAACATCAAACTCAAGAGAGATGTCACTAACTGTGTATTTAGATAAAGGATCTTCAGACAGAACGACAGAATCGCTAGGATAAATGTTAGATGATAAGTAAGTTTTTCTTTTAGTGCGCCTTGGTAATATGGCATATGCGTCTTTAACAACTCAAAATCTAGAGGGATGCAGAATCTGTTCCCAAATGCTTCTGCTACTGCCTCATCTTTAACATCATTCTTTGCATCCTCCGCTTTAAGCCTGTGTTTAAGACCGTTTGGGCTTTGTATTCCCTGATAGACTTTCTCTTTTCTTTCTATTTTAGGCAGCCATAGATCAGAATAGAGGGCAAAATGTCTGCCTCTCTTAGTATAACGACACGTTTTCCCTCCAGTCTAATTTTCTATATGATTAACGATAGCCCTGCCTAATTAGCAACAACACTAGCATTATGATCTGTCGATTTAATATATATTTGAATGATAGTTTAGCAGTGCCTGGCATTATAACATCATCAGCGCCAAGATCAGGAAACATAACTATTAAAGTTTGCCCAGGCTGAACTGTTGATGGAGTATTTACACTAATTACAGTCTGCCTTATGCCTTTTACACCATGGGGTTCCTTCTCTTTTCTGTATGGATCGATGTCACAACCGTATGAGTTCATTTTTTATAAAACAAAAAAGAATATAAATAAAAAATATGGATGAAGATTTTGACCCGATTGATCCTAATGAAGAAGAAGATGAAACAGAACTGGGCCCTTCATTGCAGGAAGAGCTTGAAGGAGCAGGTTCTTTACTCCCTAGACACCGCCAAGAACTATTGCGAGAAAGAATTCAATCATTCTATAGAAGCATAGGACGAGAGCTGCCAGAAGTGATTGATCCTAACGATTTTGAAGAAGATGGTGGGCATTTGTATATAAAAACTGTGCAGGAGGACGTGTAAATGCTACTTCAATGCAAAACCCAAACAGGTTTTTAAAACTAAGCACAATAAGGCGAAAACTCCCTATTGCGAAGGCAGAACAATTAAACCTTTAGAGCTTAGAGCCGAAGCTGTTAGTCATTTACAGAACTTGGAGCGTGTGCTGCCACACAATCTGAAATACAAAACATACCTCTTGAAGATTTAAATCAAACAGCAGATGAACTAATAGCAGAAATTGAAACGAGTTTAAGTGAGGAGACAGTCAGAAAACATTAGCAACAATTAATGATCCTCCATTGCCTGAGCGTGACCTCCGGGGCCTTAAGAGCGCTTTACAACAATAAGAGAAGAAGTAATGCTCGGCACAGCAAAACTTAGTACGCTAGAGAGAGAGATAAAAGAAGAAAAAAATAAGCTGGCTGATAACAATTTAGGGCAAGAAGAAAAGGTAGAATACAGCAGAAAATACAGAAGTTAATGGCGAAAGGGAAGGCAGTTAAATGTGATTTCTATTCTCAGAGGAAATCTAGAATCTCAAACAACCAGATTCAAAGAAACTATAAAGAGAATACTTCATGAAAACACTACACTGGCAGAAAGAATAAGGATTCTGTTCAGGAGAAGAGGGGATTACAGTAGTTAGTATATTAACGGCTGTTGGGTTTGCTATCTCTACACTCGTTTATGCTTTAACGGGTGGTGCGCCAACAGGGCCAGTAACGCCTCCGACACCTCACTGGTAAAAGTTGATAAGAAAACAATTACACCATCTACAAACTTATTTAAAGAAGTTAGCTGCCAAAGCGCTTGATGCTCTGCCTGGCATATTGGCAGTGTTGTTAGTTGGGTTTGTCTACTATAGGCAAAGTTGCTGGTTATATGGCTGACCATCTGTGGACGTTAGGAGTGCTAGCTGCTGGATTAATTTTTAGTGAAATAAAGTATGGCTAATCCAGTGAAAGTTAAAAATACAACAAGGGCTGTCTTTTCGCTAGTGTGGCTGTCGGTGTGAGGTAGATCAACAGGTGAGTGTTTTCTTGGCTGCTTTCTGGCTGTGGGGTGCTTATAACTGGATTGCTTCTTCAGGGCTAGGTACTTTCTTTAAAATGGATGGAGCAGGCCTTGTGTTTAAGCCTTGATTGTGCCCTAAGTTTTGATCGTCTCCAGCTATGAGGATTTCATTGTTATAATTCTGTATCATGCCAATCTGTAGTCTAAGGTCACAGGGTAGCATGTATAATCCATGACCTACAACAAAGTCAACCTTTGACCTAGCATGTGCAAGAACGTCTTGATACCTTTGTATGCTGGCAGGCAAATTAACAGCAGAGTTAATAGCATCTTCTAAATTGGCTAAAAATTGTTTTCTGGCATCAAAGCCTGTAGACTGATCTAGTATGCTAGACTTGGTCTGTGCTTGTGCTCCTAATAGACACCAAACGTATGTCCGTATGGAGTCATTAAGTCTTGCACTCCTGGCATTGTTAAGCCTTCACTTTCATTCTAAGATAAATGTTGTCCAGGCTTTAGGATGTTTTTGTTCTATGGATCCCAATCGAACTTGTTTGTCTGGTTGAAAAGAGTGTGCCAGGCCAGTAGTCATAAGTATATTCTCTTTTTCACACCCATAAATACAATGTGCCTAATCCATGATTGCGGTCTAACTTTTGTCTAAAGTCAGTTAAAGGATTAATGTTAAATTCGTTGCAGATTCTTTCATATGCATTATTGTCCATTGGGCTTTGAATGGATTAAACGCGCTGTCGCTTGGGATGACTACTTGTAGTTCAGTTAGTATTCGTCTGTACTGGTAATAAACATGAAAGTTATATACTGACCTTACTAAAAGATTGGGGGTTTAAATGGTTTGCATATGAAACACCACAGCCAGTAGTTGCGCAGTAAATGGCAAAATTTAAACTGATTCTGGTAAAAACGTCATAGGGCGGGATGACCATGCTGATGGCACTCTATCATTCTTTATTGGCGGATTTAAATATTTAGTTAGTGTGTTTACAAGTCTGACTTGGAAGCCGTATGATTCATCTACTGCAATAGTTAGATTGCTGAAGTCTAAATATTTGGGGTTATAAACGCTCCTACATTGTAAGTGGCACTTTCGTTATATTTAAAAGACTCCATTTTTTTAAATTAGTTTTTTTAAATATGTTATAAAAAGGATGTCATCTATATAACCCAACAAAACGAGCGTGTGTTCTTAACGTACCCAATTGTCAATTGGCGCGGGGGTTGTAGGATTGCCCTTAAAGAAATTTGGCTTTAAAGTTATGTGGGCTAACATATATGAGGGGGCTCAAAATAACTGATCAATATTAGTAACGAGGTGGGCAATCAAATAGCTCATGTGCAAATACACTGATGGTTACTACAACTTTTGTTCTTTAAAAGAAGTACTTAGCGAATTTGGCATATTGTTAAAAATTAACGAAGCAAACCTCAGAATTACTATACATTTTCCACTAGAAGAAAGAAGAGAGTACACTTTTCCTAAAGGCCTGGCTAAAATCTTAGGCTTTCACAGTAGTGACAGAGCTTATAGATTTAGTACAAGAGAAGGTGTTTATAAATTTGAAGGTAATAGACCGTCTGATTTTCTAGTGAACCCAATTTGTATGTCCATTTACAACAGTTAAAAACAGAAGCTAATTTGTTTGATGCTATCCATCTACAGTTCTAAAGGTTTTGCCGTCAATTAAGGCAGGGTTTTGCGATTATCAATTAATCTCAGTTGAAAAAACAGTCAATTTAAAGAATTAATTAATGGGCCTATACATTCATTGGATGTAAAAATAACTAACCAAGATGGAAGGCCAGTTGTTTGTTCTGATTTATTAATGGTGCTGGAAGTAGAAGAGCGCACTGTAAACCCGTAATTTTATGTGCCTGGAGAGAATGTAAATATGTTGGTTCACGATCACCCATATTATTCTACACAGAAACCCCCGTTTTAATTTGCTGATTTTGTCAATATTTGGCAGTTTTGATGTGTTATTTTTTTGTGAAACAGTGTTAAATTTGGCCAAAACTGACATGTGATGGACGTGATTTGTATGTGAAAATGGGGGTTTTCGGGCAAAATAAGATAGGTGGTCGTGAACCCGCATATTTACATTCTCTGAAACACAGGATCGGAACAGTGAGAAGAAATCAAGAAAAGCAAAAGAAGCCCTCAGACAGCACCCTAGTGGTCACTGTCTCCCGTGAAACTGGAGACGGGAAAACAAATCATGTACAGTATACACAACACTACAGTAATAATGCAAAATGATAAACAATCAATCAATAAATGCACATTCACCCAAACGCAAAGAAAATCTCACAACATCAAAAACAAAAAAACAAAAAAAACCCAGAAAATTTTTATTAGGAGGGGTTTTTCCCCGCACTTGTCCACCTCTGTCCTGTTGAAGGAGACAAGGTCGGTTCAAACTCTGGGAAAAGGGGACCACTTGAAATGAAACGATAGGACAGAGAAAGAAAAAACCCAAAATAAACCTAATAAGGGCGATCACGGCTGCTCCCACGCTTGACCTAACCGCTCAATGTAGCGAGAAGGGGTGGGCTCACCGATCGGGGAAAAGGACAAAACAGGGAATCACGGCTGCTCCCACTCTTGAACTAGTCGCTCAAGGTAGCGAAAAGCGGTGGGGCTCACCGATCGGGGGAAAAAAATTAGGAACTTACAAACAAACAAAACCACTAGCAAAACTCAGAGTCAGAAATAAGAGAGAAGTCCTCACTCGCACTGAAAATAAATTCACTCACACACTAAACAGAAAAGAAAACAAATGCGAATATTATACTTAATAAATAATTTGACGAACTTCTTTTTCTTTTTCCTTCCCGCAAACCCTTGAGGTACAAATCAAAATCTTTTTTTTTCAGGCCCAGAGGGTACAAATACAAATCTTTCCTCTTTTTTCCTTCCCTCAAACCCTTGAGGGTACAAATCAATTTTTTCAGGCCCCAAGGGCACAAATAGAAATCTTTCTTTTTTTCTTTTTTTTCCAGGGGGAAAACAACGGTAGCTACGCCGGGTCACCACTGTCACACTGTCACTTTTGCCCACACGCATTTATGACAGCATTTACTCCATACGCACACGCACTCTTTCCAATCAACCAAAAGGCGCACTACCGAATGTTTTTTCTTCTCCCCCTCTCCTTCGGAAAAACACTTTACTAAATCACATCAAACAATTTATAAACATATTTTATACATGTATCTCTCTTTACACTGAGAGATAAACTAGTTCATTTAGAATGTGATCACATTGCTGGTACATATTCATCATGTGTTATTGAATGTAATCACGATGATTCACATTTCATGAGGTGATGGTGATGTGTGGTGGGCATGTATTGTAATGATCATACTGTAAACATGACCTTGCAAAACCGGGCATGTTAAACATGTGTAAATATTCACGCTTAATTTTTTTTTTTTTTTTAAGGGGAGGGGGGGGGGGGGGGGGGTGTCAACGCCAGAGGGTAGTAACCGGGATACAAGATGGTTTGCGACTTTTGTGCACATTATGTGTGATTTTGCACCGTTGACTTATGACATGGTCACAAAACAATGTATGTTCTTCCGTCTGTCTGTCTGTCTGTCTGTCTGTCTCTCCCTCTCTTTCTGTCTCTCTATGTCTCTGTCTCTGTCTCTCTCTCTGTCTCTCCTCTCTCTCTCTCTCTCTCTCTCTCTCTCTCTCTCTCTCTTTTCTCTCTGCACTCACCTCTCAAGTGTATGATTCCTATAGATGCACATTAAGATTGTTACCGTTCTCTTTTCCTCGTGAAATGACTTTCCTGTATACATAAGCTGGCAAAACATGTGCACGTCCCATGATGTACAAACAAGAAATGTTTCCTTGTGGATGATAAATGCTTAACTGATAAGCTCTTTAATAGTATTACAAAATGGACCTGCAAATTTAGAGACTTTGTAAAGGTATGAGTATAAGTCTCGTAGGAATTGTGAATTCTTGGTATAGAAGGCAGATTTGTAACTCTTATGGATGTTGTATCATAATTATTATTATCATTATTATTTTGTTTTTCTTTTGACATGGTCGCAAACTGTTATACACTCCCTAATTTGACTCTGCGTTTCATTCTTGCAAGTTTATATTGCGCGCGCACTCGTACACGTACGAACTGCTTTCGCTTTTGGCCGGTTGCTTTGGAGGAGGGGGAGGGGAGGATGGGGGGGAGTTATAAAGTCAGACGGAAATTCAAGAAAAGACTCAGACAGCCCCTCTCTCAGGTGAACTGTTTTCTTTCGCTGTGCCGGGTGTAAAAATGGCCCAAACGTTTTCGTCCCTCCCCGCCCTCTTTTTTCGTTTCCCTCCTGGCTCCCCCACTCTCCCTCCCTCCCTTCTCTCTCTCTCTCTCTCTCTCTCTCTCTCTCTCTCTCTCTCTCTCTTTTCCCTCTCTCTCTCTCTCTCTCCCCTCTCTCTCTCTCTCTCTCTCTCTCTTCAACACTTATGTGCGCTTCTCCCCCTCCCCCTGATGTAGACTCGTATCAGAAGACTAGAATGTAGTCATTCTACAATATTTATACACAAACGTTTGAGTTTTTGGCATACCAGGGACAGGTGATCACCAAAGTGATATATATATATATATATATATATATATATATATATATATATATTATATATATATATATATACATTTTTTTTCTGGGTCAAAGTCCAATCGAAAGAAAGAAATAATTTAGATATTAGACTAGCGAAGGTGTTAATGAGATGTTTAACGAAACTTTCTGTCAGTTCCAATTTCTTATGTTTACACACACGTGCGCACGCTCGCGGGCGCGCGGGCAGATGTGCGCGCGCGCGTGCGCGCACACACACGCGGATTCTCTCTCTCCCTCTCTCTCTCTCTCTCTCCTCCCGCCCCCTTAACTCTCTCTCTCTCTCTCTCTCCCTTTAACTGTCATGTAACTGTTTTGTGCCTTTTATTCAAAACTACTTGAAGGGGGGCTGGGATGGAGGGGGGTGGGGGGGAAGGGGGGGCCTGATTTAGACAGGATAGGTGCGGAAAGTTTTTTATTTATTTATTTTTTTTAATGAATTTATTTTTTTTTTGTTTTTTAAAAGGGGATGAGTGAAATGACTGCTTGATGGACTCTTCAACGAAACTTTTTTTTTTTTTTTTTGGCTTTACGTTGTACACGTGAACACCATCTTTGACGGTCTTTATATCCTTTTTGTGAATGTGCGATCCGGATGAGATTAATGAACAGCACTCAAGTCGGTTCTTTGCGTGCTGAGCACGTGTTTATTTTGTACGTTTTTGCGTATATTGTTTCTATTTGTGGCATTTCTGTTTAATTGTGTATGGGCTGGGGTATTGAAAATTGTTGCTCTTTGTATGTTGTTTGTGTTGTCAAGTGTGTGTGAGAAGGATGTGTGTGAATGTGGGGACAAGGGAATGGAAGATTTTCAGGACAAGTTTTGTCCTCTCCCAAGTTTTTTGGGGGGTGCCCTGTGCTGTGGGCAAAACAATCTCTTTGTTTAAATAATGAACAGTTGCTGCTGTGGGACAAAGCTGTAAAACTAGTTGTAATCGCTACATGGTATTAGTGTTATATGTTCTCATAGCCAAATGGACGGTACTAATTCATATTGGGGTAATTACGCAAGCCATGATTACGATGATTGTTCAAATGCATGCTGTTGTAAAGTATATTCCTTTTTGCCTGCCCTTTTGTGACATTGAACTGGATCCCTGTTTGTTGCTTTTATTCCTCCTGTGGCACTTGATGGTCTTTTATGTAATGTTTTTGACAACAAGGAAAACACCATGGATTCAGTAGGTAACAAGGCAAACATGTTAACAATTTCATCATTAAACTGTCAAGGTCTAGGAAATTATCAGAAAGAAGAGATGTATTCCATTATTTAAGAAAAATCAATACTCTATATATTGCCTACAAGATGCTCATTTTGAAAAAGATACAGAAAAGTGTATAAGAGCGGAATGGGGGTATGACTGCTTTTTCTCCTCATACAGATCTAATGCTCGAGGAGTAGCAATATTGTTTAATAATAATTTCGAATTCAAAATAAATAAGGTGGAAACAGACATGCAGGGTAACTTTATCATCATATTATTTACAACAAATGAAAAGGAACTGTTGCTAGTAAGTGTATATGGACCAAACAAAGACGACCCAGCGTTCTATGACGAACTCACAATACGATTAAAAAGTACAAAAATGATAACGTTATTGTGGTGGGGGATTTTAATATGGTACTAGAACAGGAAATTGATTGTTACAATTATATACATATAAAAACCCAAAAGCTAAAAAAGCAGTTGAGGATATGATACAAGATTTGTCATTAGCAGATATATGGAGAGAAAACAAACCGGATTGTAGGAGATACACTTGGCGTAGACCTACCCCTTGCAACAAAGTAGGCTAGACTTCTTCCTTCTGTCAGAATATTTAATCTGGTTTTTGAAAATACTGACATTTTACCAGGCTATAGATCTGATCATTCATTAATTACATTAAAACTTAAATTGGGAAAGGAGATTAAACACAAACTCTTTGGAAATTTAATTCATCTCTACTAAAAGATAAAGCATATGTAGATGGAATAAATAATCTAATAAAAGAAATAACAGAGGAATACACAGATAAAGATGAGGGGAATGATATTAATGCTGACAATAAACCAAGATGAAAACCAGTCGAAAAGCTCAGACCCTAACTAACAGTGTCTGATCAGGTCTTTCTTGACTTCTTACTAATGAAGATAGGAGTAAAATCCATCCAGTATGCCACAATTAAAAAAAGAGAATCGCAATGTAAAGAAAACAGCCTTATGCAAACTATCGAAGATATTGAGAGTAAAGAACTTAAATCAGAGGAGGATTTGAAGACAATTGAAGAGAGTAATAGAGAATTGATATTACTAAGAGAAAAGGTCATGAATGGTGTACTACTAAGATCAAAAGCAAGATGGGTTGCAGATGGGGAAAAGGTTAGTAAATATTTCTGCAGCTTAGAAAAGCGTAACTTCATTAGCAAACAAATTGTAAACTACTGGATGGACAAGGTAATACACTGGACAAACCAGAAGACATAAAAGTTACAGTAAAACACTTTTATGAAGATCTATACCGAAAAGACCAACTGTGAAATGCAATGTTGAAGATTTGGTGAATAAGATACCGAAACTAACAGAAGAACAGACTAAATCATTACAAGGTGAAATAACAATAGAAGAAGCAGGGATGCATTGAAAAATATGAAGAACGGAAAAAGCCCTGGGTCGGATGGGTTTGGAGCTGAGTTTTTCAAATGTTTTGGAAACAATTGGTGTGTTTGTAACCCGAGCTCTAAAAAGAAAGCTTCAGAGAAGGCGAACTATCAAACACCCAGAAAGAAGGTATTATAATTTGTATACCCAAAGAAGGAAAACCAAATGAATATGTAAAAAACTGAGACCTATTTCACCTTTAAACCTTATATACAAAATTTTGGGTCATCTTGTATTGCTAATAGGATTAAAAAAGTTCTTCCATCACTGATTAGTGAAGATCAGACAGGATTTGTCCCAAACAGATATATAGGTAGTAACATTAGGTTAATTTATGACATAATGCACCATCTCAACATAAAAAATATCCCAGGGATGCTAATTAATTTAGACTTCGAAAAGGCATTCGACTCGTTAGATTGGGATTTCATGCACAAAGTGCTAGAGGCTGTAGGTTTAGGTAAAGACATATGTAAATGGATAGAAGTATTCTACAAAAACATTAAGTCTACTGTTATTGTAAATGGCCAAACATCATCATGGTTCTCAATAGAAAGGGGTTGTAGGCAAGGAGATCCAGTCTCGCCATATATCTTCGTATTGTGTGCAGAAATATTATCCGTAATGATCAAAGAAGAAAATAGTATTGAAGGTATACAAATCGGGGAGAAAGAACACAAGATATCACAATTTGCCGATGACACTCACTGATGAACACAGGGAATAAGAAATCATTCGAAAAATCTATCGAGATTCTTGATAGGTTTGGAAAACATCAGGTTTATTCTTAAACAAAGAGAAAACACAAGTAATTTGGCTTGGAAGACAAAAGCATAGTGAAATAAGATATATGGAACATTTAAAGATGATCTGGAATCCAAAGAATTCAAAATATTAGAATTTGGTTTACTCAGGACTTAACACACATGGAAAAAAAGAAACTACAAAGATAGAATGATAGAAGTGAAGGCACTATTTAAAATTTGGCTTAAGAGAATCATTACCCCTTTAGGAAGAATTGCTGTCTTAAAATCATTAATTCTGTCAAAACTAACTTACCTATGGTTGATGCTTCCAAATCCACCTGACACATTTGTTAAAGAATTACAAGACTTATGTTACTGGTTTGTATGGAATAAAAAACAAGATAGACTTAGTCGAAAAACGGTTATTAAAGATGTACAGGATGGTGGGTTGAATCTACCTGACATACATGCTCTCATCACTGCATTAAAATTAACATGGATAAAAAGACTGAGACAAACAACACACAGATGGAGAGACATGTTGATTTTTTTTATACCCAATTATTGAGAACATTGGGAATTTTCTCCCCAAATCATCTGTGCAACATCACTCAAGACAATATTTTCTGGAAACATGTATTCATGTCGTATACGCAGTTCTACTACAAAATAAAACCAGAAAATGCTAGGAACTACTTGCAGAACCAATTCTTTACAATGAACATATCAAAATAGGAAATAAACTGATAAAACACAAAAAATGGAACAACAGAAATGTATTTAGAGTATCTGATTTTTTCAACCCAATGGAGATTCACTATCCCATGAGGAATTCAGAGCAAAGTATAATATTGAAATAGATTTCCTATCTTATGGTGGATGCATATTATCCATTAAAAAATACATCAAGAACAAGGGTTTGAGAATGAGATAAAAGAAAAACATTGAAGCAGAAGTCAACACAGCACTAAAGAAAATATATTCTGTAGATAAAGGTTCCAAAACTTATTACAGAGTTATAGTAAAAGATAACTGGGAACCAAACTGTTGTGCAAAATGGACGGAGAAGCTAAAAAGACAGATACCTTGGAAGAAATGCTTTAGAAAAATGCATCAAATTAAGGATATTAAGCTAAAATGGATGCAAATAAGAATAGTGCATCGAATAATTGCAATGAATGTAGCTCTGAAAGAAATGGGAATAGTAGAAAGTTATAACTGTAGTTTCTGTGAAGAGGAAAAAAAACAGCATCGAACATGTGTTCTGGAGATGCATGCATGTCAATGAATTCTGGAAATCATTGCAAGAATTAATAAAAGTAAAGTGTTTAACAGCGAATAATCTGTCTCTGACTGAAAACACTATACTATTTGGAGCAGATGACAATTCCACAACTGATACAACATTCGATCTTATAATTCTGATAGCCAAACACTACATTTTTAGCTGTAAAATAAACAAATGTAAGCCTTCATTAACAGTATTTCTAAAAATACTAAAGAGAAGATATAATCTTGAAAAATACATAGCAGCTGTACAACTGAATCTGCTAAAATTTAACACTAACTGGATTAATTATGAAGTATTATTTGAAAATGAATAAACAAAAACATAAGTCACCTGGATTTAACATATGCATATGTATGTGTATCATTAAATCAAAAAAGGAGAGAGTGGGGGTGGGGGTGGGTGGGGAGGGGAGGGGTGTAAATGGAGTGAGCGGGTGTGTCTGTTTGCCATTATGTGCTTGTAGTTTGTAAGAAACAGAGGATTTTGCTTAGGTTTTTTGTTTGTTTGTGTATGTTTTGATACCAACAAAAAAAAAACAACCTTTCCCTGGGCATACAATAAACTCGCACTAAATCCATTCAAACCGAAAAAAAAAAAACCATTTTCTAATATGTTTCATATTATTTACTACAATATGTCAAACATGTAAAAAATTTGATTACAAACATTGAAAAATTTGCATCCGGAAATGTACACAAAAAGAAAGATCTGTTGATAAAGAATGGAAAAAGAAAGAAAAACTGTGGAATAAAAGACGGAATGAGGAAAAAATAAAAATCTTTAAAATTAAAAAAAAAAAAAAAACAAAAAAAAAAACAAATTTCATTTAATTTTCTATAAAGCAGGGCCTTCACATTTTTTGCCCAAAACCCAACCGGGAAATAAAATAACTCCTGTAATCATTGATGCCATGCCTGCATCGATAAAAGAACCATTTTGTCATGTTTCCCGTCCTCTTAGACATAGTACCCCCCCCCCTTGAATTCTCCCGTCACTGGGTTTTGAGTTCCGACCCCTCTCCCTCGACTTCTCCTGTCACGGAGAGATGATGGTTCCAACTCCTCTCCCTGAGGAACTAAAAACCCGGGGTCAAGCTCACCCGCCCTCACCCCCAAGGGTTTGGGCAGCCGACCTTACCCCCTTTTTATAGTTTTCCCCCTAGAAACCCTACAAAAAGCATATGGTTTGGGTTACCTTTTCAATACTAATTTACTAAAAAGTTGATTTTGTTTTTGCTTAAAACCCTTTTTTTTTTCTGATCATTTTCAAAACATCATTTTCACGCTACAGCATCAAAAGCGTCTGTCCTTTCTGTGAAATAAAACTACAGCTTTAAAGTTTTTCTAAAGTCTTTTAAAAAAAGAGTTATATTTTTGACATAAAATCCACACCCTATTCCGAGTCTTACTAAGGGGTAGTTTTTGACAAAATGTTTCTCTTTTTAACTATGTCTCTTTCTGCCGAACAGTCTTTCTATAATAAATAGTGTCTGCGTTCCTTTAAACGCTCTATAAAAGTATTCTAAAACACTCACTAGTTTATTGCTAGGATCAACTAAATTATGTCATCATCTGTCCATATAAACCTTCTATCATGATATGCTTTGTTAAATTCAATGTTGGACAGAAAATCACAATATAATCAAAATTATAGCGATAAACTGTTTGTAATAGGTCTAGGACAAATATTGTTTTTCCACAGCCAGTCCGCCACAAATCAATGAACAATGAGGGTTTTTGTCATAAAGTTTAACTGCCCCATAGTTTTATAACAGAATTTAATCTAATCCAGTTATTATGTTTATCATACTCTTGTCAAAACGTGTTCAGTATAATAAAACCCTATAAGATCTAAATGTGTAAGATTAACCCAATTCAGTTCTGTAAGATTGTTTCTGTTTAGACTAATATGATTTTTTTGCTTGTGTTATAAACCTTAATATCCTCACCATTGTGAAGAATGACGACAGTAACTTTAAGTTTTTCAACGCCTAAGTTTTGCCAGCTAATTAGAATTCCTTTTAGAAGGACGTCACTAACGCCCACAACCCCATCCTCTCCACATCTTTTAAGACAGAAATTTCAAATATCATTGTGAACGTGTCTCCTAATTTCATTTGTGGAATGAACTGTAATTTTGTAGAAGCATCTTTCAAAACTGATTCTCTTCTGTGGAGGATGTCTGTTTATTCCCATACAGCTTTATTTCAATCTCTTTCCGACTATTGTCCTCCGGCATAAGACTTACATGTAAAGGGCCAGAGTTGAATGCTTTTCTGAAACTTTTTTGGCGGTCAAAAAATGTAAATGGGCTTATGAATTCAAATTTTAAGTCCCATTCTAAATATGGTTTTTAAGTGCCATTTGCTGTCAGGTTTTCGAACTATTTTATATTCATACTGGCCAGCATTATTTGCTTCTACATTGCGCAGTTGTTCTAGTTTAGGAAACCTTTTGTTGTCGCCAACCTCTTTGCGTTTATAATCACCATCTTTAGTGTACTCAAAACCATACAGAGCGCCTATCTCACCGTTCTGTTCAAAGTCGCAACATCTGCAAAGTCTTTTAATTCTAAGGTTATACATCTTACAGGCGCTAATGTAACTCCTGATTCTTCTGGCCCACGCGACATTATTTTTTAGT
This sequence comes from Conus ventricosus, assembly GCA_018398815.1. NCBI lineage: Eukaryota > Metazoa > Mollusca > Gastropoda > Neogastropoda > Conidae > Conus > Conus ventricosus. The sequence goes on from JAFLJL010004637.1 coordinate 15,421, forward strand.
AACGTATTTTTTTATTTTAAACCAATGTGCAGGTTATCACATTTACAACTTTCCCCGTTTTGTCTTTGATTTTTATATTAAATGATCCGACCCTCCCACAAACTAATCTTTTAAACTGTAAATTAGGGAATTGTATAATTTCATAATCGCAATATGCAGCTTTCCCAGATGGAAGAGCTCTTAAAACAGTTGAGGGCCTTCCATCATATAAGTTTTCATCAGTGCTCAGCTCATCCAAATGAACATAGAGTAATGAATGTAATGCAGATCGAGCGGTTTTTTCCCCTCAAACGTAGTTTCATCTAGCGAAAACACTAAAACTATGAGTGGGTATATTGTAGTTGTAAAGCCTAACATTTTAGCTAGCTCTCTATCAAAAAAGTAAGCTATTTTCTTCAGGCTTGAATTTTTTAACATTGTTTTTAGATTTGCATTGTTAAGTTTGAGAGAAATGTCGAATTTACTCATTGCTTCTTTTAGTGAGCAAAACCCGTAAAAAAACATCGGGTTTATTGTTAACTGGCTAACTTTGGTCCCTGATTTGTCAATTTTTAGAATCTTATTATTCTCCTTGGATTTACTTATATTAAACCATACGACTTTGTAAACATTTCATGGAGCGGGGACCGTTCTGGTTCCTCAATCGTTATCAATAGCATGTTCTAAAAACGAAGGACGGTCTTGGGTTGTTATTGTTACAAACATTTTTTAAACGAAATGAAATGAGCGCATTTAAATATACTGATGCAAAATATTCTGCTGGCCGCACTACAATCTTAAAAACATAACAACTGATACTCTTGACATTTCTGTGAATCAGTCTGACGCCTTTCAAGTAAAGGTTAGTACTCCTTGAAGACTATCTTAACCCTCCTATTAAAAACGACCACATCCCAATAGTGTGGTTTAGTCACCCGATGCAGTTTTATCAGAACCATTTAAAACTTTGCTGTGTTTGTGCATCAACTGGGTGTGGAGTGTCGTATGCTGATCATTAAATCATCCTAATCCTTTGGTGAGGTCAGTGTATAGATTTCTTTTCTATTACACCTTCAGGCGTATTTTGACTGAATTGGCAAGCACCATTACCAAATGACAAACCGTTTAATCCATTCAGCAACAGAATAGACATGAAGGCTTTTGAAAGAATCTGTAACGAATTCAATATTAAGGTCAAGACAGACTTGACAAAAGTTGGATCTTAATCATGGCTTAGGCACCCCTTATTTTGGGGCGTGCACAGAAAGTATAACTATAACTGGAATCCTCCTTACACATTTTTCTTTTCGGGCACAGCTGTTCCCCTAGGATCCATAGAGCAAGAGCATAAACGCATGGACAACATTTATCTTAGACACTTCAAAGGGGCCTAACTAAAGCAGGAATAAAAACGAATAAACGACTCTGTTCGTACTTACGTTTGGTGTTTGCTAGGTTCGCAAGCACAACGAGATTCGAGCATAACTGATCCTTCTACTGGTTTTGATGCAAAAAAAACAATACTTAGCAAATTTAGAGGACGCTTTAATTCTCAGTTGATTTACCTTCAAGTATAAAAAGGTAACCAAAAGTTTTACAATACGCAAGATCAAAAGTAGACTTTGCTGTTGGCACTGGTTTATACATGCTGCCTCTGACCTCAGACTCCAGATAGGCAAAATTTATAAACTACAATAATGAAATCCTTGTGGCAGGCAACGAAAGAAGGTCGGAAAAAACGAAATAAATTCTGAGCCAGTAATATTGCAAGCAGTAAACAAAAAAGATGACCCCCAAGGGAATTAATTTCATCCAATCCTGTGGCCCAAAGCCAAGACCGTTGAAGTCAAAAAAATAATGACCATGAATATGAAAAGACAGCACTTGTTTTTGGAAATTAACTGGCCTAGGATTACCTGGTCTTTATCTTACTAAAAATTAACCCCAGCTATTAAGGGAACTAATGTCCATAAGTGCTCGGCCATAAAGCCAACTACTTTGCTTGCAGTAGACAAAAGCCAGCTAACGACACTCCCTAATATACCCGGTAAAGCGTCCACGGGTTTACTAGTAATTGTTTTTAATAAACCCCGAAAGATGATAAAGCTGTTTTTTACCCATGATTTATCAGGTGGTGATGGAGGTGATGGCGGCGGAGGCACTTACCCGGGACCACCCCCGCCTGTAATTGCCATCACCAGTGTACTTATTGCAAAAACCAAAGGGCCCGGGTTATAACGCTTGTAATGGACTCCTTGCTCTCTAAACAGTGTTCGTATTCGTTCTGCTAGTGTCGTGTCTTATATAAAATTTTTTCGATAGTTTCTCTTATTCTGCTAAATTGAGTTCGTAATTGTTCTCGGTTAGAAGACAACATTTTAGTCTTGTGATCTTTCTTCTTCAAGATCTTTTAGTCTTTTGGTTATTCTTTCTTTAATTCATGCTCTACGTTGGCGTCATCAGCCTCAACGAGTTTTTCTTTTTCTCTTTTTTATATGCTTATCTAGTTCACCCAGTTTTGCTGAATTGTTTATTAATTCGTCTCTGAAAGTTCTTAAAGTACGATCAAGGGCTAATAATTCTCTCATAGGTAGCGGCGGATCGTAAATAGTTTTTAAAGCTGTTTCTTCTGAACTGGTTTCTGCTTCTATTGCATTTATTAATTCGTCTGCTGATTGATTTAATTCATTTAAGTTCCTGTTTTGCATTTTGGTATCTGTCGGGAGATTTTGTTGTATGTTTTGAAATTTAGAAACTGCCTCCCCCTTAATTTCGGTCTAACAATGCCAAGGGATTTTGATCTTCCCCCCTAAGTCTTTGTCTAAAATTTTATTCATGCTTACAAACTTTGATGGGTCTCGTTTTTTTTGTAAGCTGAACAAGTTGTTTCGGTCGGGGGGCCCCTTTTCACAAACAAAATGGCTGCCTTTTACTTCAAAATCAGGGTCTATAAATTGGGGAGGGTTTTAGGCCTAAATTTTGGTTTAAAATGATCTGGCTGCACTTTTTGTTAATTCACGTCGCAATGAGATCATTGAGCGATGCTGTATCAAAGGAGTCATTTCACTATGTCGTCTCCAGGATCGGAACATCTAATCTTCTTCAACTTCCAATTCCTGCCATGTTTTTAAATAATTAATTTTTTTTTTTGTTTTATAAAAATGTCGCAAACATATGGTTAATTCTTGACCCGCATAGAAGACTGAAAGAGTCCTTTGGCGTGAAGGGAAATAAACGGGGAAAATTATTGTTCCAAATAATCCATCTACTATTGATGCAGATCAAATTCTTACTGTCAAATTTCCAGACCTAGGAGCGGATGAAGTGATTGTGCTGGCTCTGCGCGACTTACTTTCAAAATAGAACTCGAATCAGAAACAGACCTAAACAGGACAGTTGTGCAGAATCTGGGACGGGCAATCGTTAAGAAAATTTCTATAAAACTTGAGGGGCAAGAAATATTTTCTTTTCACAATGCAGACTATTTTTAATCTATTCTGATCTATGGCTAACGCGAATGAAAGGGATGATCTTGCGTTTCAAGGAATCGAAAAATAAAGATTCACTAAAACACAGAATAGGCGCCGCAATGCTAAAGACGGTAACAAGCCGAAGCTGTAAGTTATGCGTATGGAAAACGCTTTTCCATCCCCCTTTGGGTTTTGAGTTGTTAAGTGCGCATGCGCCATACTTTCAAGGAGATTAAAAGACAGATTGTCATATGAACTAACTTTTAATGAATACAAACGGGTTATTAAATCTACAGACACCGAAAACAAAATACAGCATTTCTGACATTGCGCTTTGAGTTTGACATTGTTAGCAGCCCTCACTTAGCAAGGCTGATTGAGCAACAAAATCAGTCAAAATTAGCAATATATTACGAAAGGTGATTCATCATACAACATATCCTAAAAGCAAAAGGGAGACACTATAAAGGAATTTTAGTTTTAGTGCCGCAGCAAAATCACTTTAAAAGGTATTTTATTGCTGTGAGAAGATGAAGAACCATTCAAAAGACAAGCTGAAAAGTTTATTAATCCTAAAAAAAACGAAAGTACAATGTTCAAATTTAGGGTAGTCCTAACCAAATCTACGCTACGGGCTTAAACCTTTATCAGCATTTTGACGAAATAAGAAAATTGTTCGGAGGCGGGAGGCATAGAAGTCCAACTGTTTGACCTTGTGTTAAGATCTCCATCTTCACAGTGTTAGACTCGATGATTATTTAACAACGAAATACGGTTTATGGATTGACCTAAGGTCAACGGGATAATCGTTGCATGGAAGGGTGGAGAACGGTTAAAGACGTAATAAACATTCAAATCGATAAAAGAAAAGATGGGGATAAACCGTTAATGTCATTTGTTTTTAAAAATATGATGCGCAGCTGAATATTCAAGATAACAGATTAAAAGATATACATTACTAAAATTTTTTTATTTTAAAAAAGCATGTTGTTAAACATTATCCAAAAGTGCCTACAGCGCCAGAGCCGCTTAAACAAGAGATAGTAGAAACCCCTGACATAAAACTTTCAGATTAACAAAAAATTACACAAAAGCAACAAAAACTAGAGCAAGACCTTTCAAAATATGCAAAACCAAACGAAGGTATTCTGCTGCCTTTAATGCTGTTACATATGTTAATACTGGAGCATCAACTGTAAGTGCACTATCGCAGGAACAAGTGTTGGTCTCTTAGCAACAGGCATAGGTGCACGCAGCTTTACCCCTAGGTGGTTTGTTTTTTGCTCTTGGCCTGTGTTCATAGCTGAAGTGCTCCTAGCAAAAAATTAAAAACTAAACTCCAAAACACACAGCTATGGTTTAACTAATAACCCGCTAAAATTAGTTGTTCAAACTGACAATAAAAAAAAGCACTAGCTGACTCGCACATCACGGATGAAGAATTTAGTCGTTTACAGGCCCATTTTGATGACTAAAAAAGACAAAAGTTTGATCTTCAAGAAAAGGCAAGGGCAAGCTTTTTTCAAAAGCCAGACACCGAGCAGATAAAAAAGGAATGTTTAAAAAAAGTAAACGAGACATTAAACTCTGTTCTAAACAGTTCGCATTAACAACATCAAAGGGCGTTTATACTTTAGTTTATGAGTCCAAGCACAAAAAGACCGTTGATATTGATTCTGATTAAGTATTTTTTTTTATTTAAATAAATATTTTGAGTTAGAAAAGAAAACTCAACATGGATAAGATATATGAAGGACCAGACGAATTGTTTGAAGGAATGCTTAAGGAGAGCGTTTGTCAAAAGCTTTAAATGATATTGATCTAGAAGTCATTGATCCAGCAAACGTACAGGCAAGTGTTGTGCATGCTATTTCTCAAGTTCCATGTAAACTAACAATAGACCCGCCAGTTAAAGTAATGTTAGCTGTTTTAATCGACTATATAACAATAAATGAAGAAAATCTAGAAGTCTGGGTCTCAACTAAACAACAGACTATTCTTTCTCATAATGACTTAACACTTGGTTGGGCAGACCAACTGCTTACACAGTTTGATGTGGCCGCTGAAGAAGCCAAAATGAGAGGCTCTGGTTGGTCAGAGGGCGAAGTCTTAGAGATCAGATTAAAACAGGCTAAGTATGAGCCGATTGTTGGCAGGTCTAACATTCCACTACCTCCAGCATTAGTCGCAAAAAGAGCAGTTCTAAACATAAAGAATCCGGACAACAAATGTTTTATGTGGTGTGTTCTTGCAAGGCTGCATTACGTCCGCAAAAACGCAGAGAGAGTATCTAACTATGAACCTTACATCAATGATCTTAACTTTACTGGTATATCCTTTCCTGTTAGCGTGGACAAAATTGATCAGTTTGAAGAACAAAACAAACCAATAACTCAACAAAAAAGCAGAAGAGCACACAAAACAAAGTGTGAAGTAACGACGATTTAATGCACGACACAAAACAGGACAAGAAATTTTCGGCAAAATGCCTTCCTCAGCGACAAACAAAAAAAGGTACAGACATAAACATGCACAATACTCCCCTTGTGAAGCCGAAGTGGTGAATGAAGTAGACAGAGGGACAGTGGAAGAGAGGGTGAGTAGAGTTCGAGGAATAGGGCACGAGGAAAGAGGGTAGAGTAAAGTGAGGAGGAGAAAAAGGAGAGAGGAGAGAGAGAGAGAGAGAGAGAGAGGGGGGGGGGGGGGAAAGAGAGGGGAGAGACAGAGAGAGAATGGAAGTAGAGGAAGGGTGGAGAATGAGAGAGAGAAGAAGAGGGGAAGGAGAGTGAGTGGAGGGGGAGGGTGTGATGGTATGTAGTGGGTGTGTTGCATATGAATGAAATGAACAAGAGAAAGCACAATAAGTAAGATACAATATACTCGAAGAAGCATTTTAAATGATAAGGGGGGGGGGGGGGGGGGGAGAGAGAAGGAGAGTGAGTGGAGGGGGAGGGTGTGATGGTCTGTAGTGGGTGTGTTGCATATGAATGAAATGAACAAGAGAAAGCACAATAAGTAGATACAATATACTCGGAAAAAGCATTTTAAATGACAAGGGGGGGGGGGGGGGGGGGGGGGGGGGGAGAAGGGGGTCAGCCGCCTAAAGCATCCGACCCAAGTCTGACCCAAGGGTAGGTTGCCCTACCCAAGCACCAAGGGGTGAGAGGGAAAGAATCCGGACAACAGCAGACACCGAGCAGATAAATCAATAGATCAATATCATTTAAAGCTTTTGACAAACGCTCTCCCTTAAGCATTCCTTCAAACAATTCGTCTGGTCCTTCATATATCTTATCCATGTTGAGTTTTCTTTTCTAACTCAAGTTCCTAAACTTTTATTATAATAACTGTAATATCTACACATGGTCTGAGGAAACAAATTTGGTGCCTATTAGAGTGTCTAAGACAGCCCAACAATAGGCGATCCGGCCAAAAGTCATGTGGACTTACTCCTAATGGCTTCGCCAACAGGGTTGTTCAACATTACACATTGATACGCACAATGAGTAGATTATTTAGCGCATACTTCAAAGCAAAAAAAAAAAACAAGAATTCTGTAGAAAATGTTTACAAGAATTCCATCTGTTCAAGCCGCGAGTGAACATATAAAACATTGTAAAAGTTCTGTAGACTGTAATACAGAACTAATTACGCCCCCACCCGGATCTAAAGTTAGTTTTAAGAACTGGAAACGGCTGCAAACGAGTCCATACGTAGTTTACGCAGACTTCGAGTCGCTTATTGTTCCTTATGAAGGGCCA